>JAUELF010275487.1:0-19676 GCA_031471495.1 Clinocardium nuttallii | reverse complement strand
ACTATATTTCTGTAACTGGTGGTCAGAATTTCCTTATATTTCACATACAATCCTGTATTTGTATATAGATTTTGAAACTACTAGGATATAGAGGATCTGGAGACTAGTGCATTAGGCTCCCTCTACCTTAACATCGAACCTTTCACTCACGATGCAGATCATTTAAACATACCTCTACACGAGTGTTACATAGTACTTAAGATTCGCGATTAGAAAAGCCAAAGATCCGAATTTGCTACCGGTTAAGACCGAGTGTACACCCAGACCGGCCTGCTTATCCTTGCAATTTGGTATTGCCCTGATTTGTTAGTCATAAATTCTCATCCCATAGAATTGTTGTAATCAAGCTAAGATTGTTTTTTCCTGGATTTTGATAATTTCGCCTACACCATGTTTTGTTATTTCATACTTTTTTCTGACAACACAATTTGCTAAAGGTGACGAATCTGAATATAGTTAGTTTTGATATGCCCACACGATATGGACACAATATACACCACTTATACGTTATATTATTGATGGATGTTGTTGAATTATTGGTAGACTGTTTTGACGGCCGATATGGTACTACGTGTGACGATTGTGGCCAATGTACCAACAATGATGTTTGTAACAAAACTAACGGTAACTGTCCACGTGGATGTTCTGCTGGATATAAAGGGAACACATGTAAAGAAGGTATGGGTCGTTCTTTAAACTGTTATTAGCCTGTGAGTTGATTTAAACAGTTATGCTATTTCGGTTTTTATAATATGTTAACCTTGCAACGATATATCACCAACAAAGCATATTTTAAATAGAAATCCAAAAGACATTCGAATGACAAAATAACATATACATATTATTTTAGTATATGTACCATGTCATTTATGTGATTTGCTTTTAACCTGGGGAAGAAAACACTAAACGTTTTGCTATGTTGAAAGCAGTATGTCGACCGCATTACTTCATATAGTTAGGGCCTACCAGCTAATTGATACATGCTTTATTTAGCTGGTGTATGTATAAGTATGCCTACATTATCGGCTTCTGTTTTACAGACAAGTGATCACGCTTTTTCTACACAATCTTACACAATTAAGGAGTGCTCCATGCTTTATCCCCTGGTAACAGTAATATAACTATTTGTTTCGGAGTTTGCTGTTAGCATCGACTAACGCAGGGTGAGAATGCGTGAGTTCATCATTGATTCAACAAATATGCACTTGAAAGATACAAATCTTCCCAAAAATGATAATATTGTTGGAACATCAGTGAAAAACGTAAGGCGTCAGTACTCCAATATAAGCTAAACGAATACTTTATAAATTAATGCGCCGAGAGGTCAAATATGGACGCTTATTGGCCTGGGGCTGTAGTGCCTGTTACTAGTAATATAACCATTTTTACGTTGGCAGCCTGCCAATTGCTGTTAGCACCGATTAACGCAGGTGAGACTGCGCGAGAAAATTAGTTCATCATTGATTCAACAAATCTGGATTTAAAAGTTTAAAATTCCCCCATAAAAAGACAATTATAAGGTTGTTGGAACATCAGTGAGAACCTCAAGGCGTGAGTACTCCAATATAAGTTTAACACATGCTTTAAAAATTAATGCACCGAGAGGTCAAATTTGGCAGTTTATTAACATTCGCGAAGTGGAACGAACGGAGAAGAACACAGAACTCGCTTGAAAATGCAGTTGCGGATTCACCAGGGGCCCCGTAGTGTCCGTGCGACGAAACATGTTAATTTGTATACTTGTGAGCTCTTGCACTCTGGTGAGCGTTATAGAGCTCCTGCTTTCATAATGCCAGTTCCATAATACGACTATGTTTGATATAATCTGTTAACGATTTAACAATAACACCTAAATAAAAGGTGCAATTGCTCCAAGGCTGTCAGCACTATAGTGCTTTGATTAACATTCGCGAAGTGGAACGGAGAAGAACAAAACAGTTGCGTGAAAATGCAGTGGCGGAATCACATGGGGTCCCGTAGGGTCCGTGCGACGAAACATGTTAATTTGTATACTTGAGAGCTCATGCACTCAGGTGAGCGCCATTTTCATAATATTTACTATGTTTGATATGATCTGTTAACTTCTTAACAATAACTATATATATTTAAGCTGTAATTGTTATTCCCAGGCCGTCAGCACTATAGTGCTTAGATTTATAAACAGCGCGGGATGGATTATTTGATGGATACATTTTCCGTCCAAGGTATGAGTTACATACCAGGAACTCCATCTATACTACATTTGTGACAAGTCAAGATTAAGTTAGGCTTTGCTGCTAGGCAGTCTGGTTAGAATTTGCATCATTAGCAACAGAACATAGCATATTATTATTCGTACACCAAATAAGGACACCTTTCATTATTACGCTCTCAATGTATAGCATTTGTGCAAACCATATTTGAAATTATGTTATAGTTGAATATTAGTCCATTACTAACTCGATATACGTTCGAGATATAGAGGTGTTTACCTAGTATCCATGTATTATAAAAAGTTTAATTACATTGGATGAATTGTTTCAGAGTGTAAGGCTGGTACTTATGGACTTAGCTGTCAATACACATGTGGGAACTGTTTTAATAATGGATTTTGTAACACGACGGATGGTAGTTGTACTTCATGTGCTGCAGGATATAAGGGAAGCACATGTGTCGACGGTAAATATAGTTACAATACAATCGAACTACATAGAAACAAATGTCTCTTGTTACCTACAGTATACAATGAGTCATTGTTTGCCTTTGAATACAATATAGAACTATCCAACCTTTTATCTTTTTGTGAATCTGCTTTCATTATTTGTCATTTTGTACGATAAGTTGAATGCATGCATGCGATCTGTTGTACCGTCGTCAATATTTTAAATATTTGCGACTCGAAGAACAGGTTGTGTTTAGAATATTAATTCAGTCATGTTAAAACATTACATTGCTTTCGAAAGCATTGAACTGACAAGGTACTAGTATTGTGATTTAGGTAATTCGTTGAATTCAAATTAAGCGAGATATAACTATTTATATTACCGCTTGTCTTTTACTACACGTGGCTGCTGGACTGGTTCCTATTGGATCAATACCCTATTTTAGTTTGAAGACGCCAGACAGGTGTTTATATTGGTAAAAGATGAGACCCAAATTTCATTTTGAAAAAATATATCAAAACGTCTTTTGACATCGGGAAATATAAGCGTCCATTTTGCAATTACCATTTCGCGATCGGATTCTCTAGGACATGTCCTATGAATGTTTTCAGATAATGTCTTGAAATATAGGACATAATGCTCCCTGCTTAACCCCACAATGCAGGCCTATGTATAACTATATGATACAACAACGTGTTTTTGTTTAATTTAAACCTGTTACAGTTTGTACTGAAGGCACATACGGACCAGACTGTGTAGAGACATGTGGACAATGTCAGAACAACGAGCCTTGTGACGGTGTGTCCGGTACATGTTCGGAGTGTATCAATGGATATCAGTCTCCTCTGTGCAAACGTAAATTGTTATTTATAATAAATAAAAAGTCAGCTTTTTTTATTTGGTTCAGATAATGTTTTAATAAATCGTTGCTATTTATAAGTGTATTGCCATGCGTATTTACTTTCAATATGCTGATATAAAATTCAAATGTTATAACATGCCGTTTTAAAAAATCCATATATGAGCCGTCCCGCGACAAAACCAACAATATGGCTTATATGTTATATCACCGTCTGACGTTATACCGTCAACCTGATACCAATACAGAAACCAAAGTGTTATTCTTGCAACACTGAGCTCGAAGCAAGGGAGACAATCCTAAACTTTGTTATAATCGAACCTTCCACTCACGATGCAGATCATTTAAACACACCGCTTCACGGTTGTTACACAGTATTAAATATTCTCTCTACGAAAAACCAACAATACCGAATTTGCTTAAAGTGAAGGCCGACTGTAGACCAAGATCAACCTGCGCATCCTTACAGTTTGCTACTGCCCTGGTGTATTATTCATTAATTTCCATCCGATATAGTGAATACACAATTGGGTATCTGTATACAATTATTGTAATCAAGCTAAGATTGTTTTTCCTCGATCACCGCTCATACATTGCGACAATACTCGGATACAGAAATGAACGTTGCACACACAGACAAACGTTTGAGTAATATTATTATATTAAGACCTCGGGATGATGGTGCTTCGCCCTTCTAGGTCAAATTACGCTAAATACATCCGATGACTTGCTGATCTACTATAGTTCCATTAAAAACCCTTTGTTTGCGTATAAATGAGTGTATACTATCACCAGAATGTATTGAATATATACCATTCAGTTTAAATGTATTGTGAATGTGTATAGGATGCACAGGAAATGATTGATTTGATCACCTTTAGTAGTTTGACCTTGTTTGAAAGTGAACGTAAAGAATGCTAAACACCGATATTTCCGGGCTTGATTTAGTCTAAAATGACGGTTACGATTTTCGCCTGGTGAGTTCTTTCTTGAATAATGCATGACCCCACATTTTCATTGGATTGTTTTAAAGCTAGGAGGTAACCTTTTTCAATCATATATGGTGTTTTACATGAATAACGCTTAGATATGTGGCAATTGAGGACTGAAACATAAAAACAAAGAAGGTGTTTTTTTGGTGTATTGTAACCCTTTTGAAAATTTGATCTAGTGATCTAGTGTTTGACCTACCCAATTACCCAGTTTTGAACTTGACCAAGATGTGATCTAATAACTTTTCATGAAGGTTAGATACAAAATGAGATTTCTGAAGTTTTCACAAGGTGACCCCCATGACCTATTTGTGAACTTGACCTAAATTTGACGAAAATACATTTTGTGGTTAAATTTCGTGATGCCAAGAATATTTAGACAATTGAATACAATATACATGGACGGAATACCAGCTGATTTGTTATTTCGAGTTGGATGTCCATGGGTCAGTTTTAAGATTATGACAAATGGTCATTCGAAGTTTAAGGATGGTAGGTCCAGTTATTAATCACATTAAGAGGATGACTGATATTTGCAGAGGAACATGTTTCCTCATAAAATCAGGGAATATGACATATAACGTAAATTTGAATTAGTAATTTGAGTTATAATAAAATCTACTTGTCGCCATGGATGTAGGCAATGTCGAGTTATCACTCGGACAATATATGTTGACATTTGACCTGTTGATCTCAAATTCAATAGGGGTCATCTACTGGTCACCTCAGCCCGTATGTCAGGCTTGAGGGCCATGGATGCAGGCAATGTCGAGTTATCACTCGGGCAAGAATTTCGCGTTCAAGGTCACTGTGGCATTGACCTTTGACCCGATGGTCTCAAAATCAATGAGGGTTATCTACTGGTCACTCCCAGCCTCCTTGGCAAGTTTGAGGGCCATGGTGCAGGCAATGTCGAGTTATAAATCCGACAAGGCTTTCGCGTTGAAGGCCAATGTGACCTTGACCTTTGACTTGATGACCTCAAGATTAATAGGGGTCATCTAATGGACAGGTCCAACCCCCAAGTCAACTTTGAGGATTATAGGTAAAAGCGTTGTTGAGTTAACACTCAAACAATATTTCGCATTCAAGGTCAGGTAAGCGACCTTGACCTTTGACCCGATGACTTCAACATCAAAATGGCTCATGTACTGGCCATCCCTGTCTCAATGTCAAGTTAGAGGGCCATGGGTGCAGGCAATGTCGAGTTATCACTTTGACAACCTTTTCACGTTCAAGGTCACTTTTTTGGCCTAGACCTTTGATACAATGACTTCAAAATCAAAAGAGGTCAACTATTTGTCACGCCCATTCTCCAAGTCAGGTATGAGGAACATAAAACAAAACCCCTCAATAACATAAAATGGTGTAGGCAATACTATCATAACTATTCAGTGACGTATCTATAAATGGAAAATGTTGTGTCCAAATCGACATTGCCTGCATCCGTGGCCCTCAAACCCGACATGCGGGTTGGGGTGACTAGTAGATGACCCCTATTGCATTTGAGGTAAACAGGTCAAACGTCACTGACCTTAAACGCGAAATATTATCCGAGTGATAACTCGACATTGTCCGCATCAAGGGCGACCAGTAGAATTTTATAACTCAAATAACTAATTCAAATTTACGTAATATGTCATCTTCCATGAATTCAAGAGGATACATGTTTATCTGCAAAGATCAGTCATACTCTCAACGTGATTAAGAACTGTTCTTACCATCTTCAAACTTCAAATGAACATTGGTCATAATCTTAAACCCGACCCCCATGGACATCCAACGTGAAACGACAAATGCCGGCATTCCGTCCATGTATATTTTATTCAATTGTCTAAATATTCTTGGCATCATGGCGCTAGGGGGGGGGGGGGGCATTATGTCTGACAAACATTTCTTGTTTAAGATCATTAATGGTTTGGTGTTTTGGGGCTACTGGGGTCAAGGTCACTGTTACATAATCAAAGCTGTAACATACTAAACATCTATAGTTACATTTTACATTTAGTACCCTGATCGGTATGATCTTGACTGATTGTGACAGCCATCCGACGTCGAGTCTTCCTTATCATGTTTATATGAACATTGCTTTATTTCCGAACGGTAAATCTTGTTTCAATATTTGAAAACTAGCAGTCATTATAATATGTTAATATTCATTCCGAATTTGAAGATGTTTTATATAAAATAAAAAAAAACCTTAAAACGATATTATCAGGCGTGCTATTTGATGTTAAATAGCTCATCTTTAGTGAAATACTATAATGTAAATCAAGAATGCTGTAGTTAACCATTAACTTAAGATATGTCAGTACTTGTGATGAAGACTGTGGCCACTGTATTGAAATTGATGCATGTAACAAAAGTAACGGTAACTGTGACTGTTCTGCTGGAAATCAAGGGAACACATGTAAAGAAAGTATAGCATATATACTTCTTTTGATTAAGTAAAAAATAATAATTGCAATGGCTCACTTCGAATATAAAATTCATTTTAAATTTCTTTGAACATTTTAACTCAACATTAACAATATATATATATAAACAATTCGATTAATTGTAAAAATAATACGTCATATGTTAATAACATAATTAATTGCGCAGTCGTTATTTAAACTGTTATTAGTTTGTGAGTTGATTAAAACAGTTAAGCTATATTGGCTATTATAATATGTTAAACTTGCAACACTATATCACCAACAAAGCATATTTTAAATAGAAATCCAATAGACGTTTTAATGACACAATAACAAATATATTATTTAAGTATGTGTACCATGTCATTTATATGATGTGTTTTTGACATGTTAAAAGCAAAATGTCGACCGCATTATAGACGGACTTCAGCTAGTAAGAGCATACCAGCTATTTGACACTTGCTTAATTTATCTCATGTATGTATAATTATGTCTACATTGTCGACTTCTGTTTTACAGACAAGTGTTCACGCTTTTTTACACAATCTTTCACATTTTAGGAGTGCTCCGTGTATACGAAAAACTACCTCATTGTTTATAAACAGCGCGGGATGGATTATTTGATGGATACATTCCCCATCATTGTTATGTTACATACCAGGAACCCCAACTATACTACTTTGTTACAAGCCAAGATTAAGTTAGGCTTTGCTCCTAGGCAGTCTGGCTAGACTTTACATCATTAGAAACAGAACATAGAACATTAATATTCGTAAAACAAATTATGTTTAGCATGTGTGAAATCCTTATTTGAAATTATGTTATACTTGAATAGAATTCCATTACTAATTCGGTATACATTCGAGATATAGAGGTGTTTACCTAGTATCCTTTTGTTGCAAAAAGTGTAATTACATTGGTTGAATTGTTTCAGAGTGTTTGGTTGGTACTTATGGACCTATCTGTCAATATACATGTGGGAACTGCTTTAATAATGTGACCTGTAACAAGACAGATGGTAGTTGTACTTCATGTGCTGCAGGATACAAAGGAAACACTTGTGTTGACGGTAAATATACTTGCAATATAACCGATCTATATGAACACATGTCACTGGTTACTTACAGTATACAGTGAATCATTGTTTGCATTTGAATATAATATAAAATATCCTACCGTTTATCTTTTTGCTAATTTGCTTTCATTATTTGCCATTTATACGATACGTTGCATGCATGAAAAACAACTCTTTATACCTAGGTTTACTCAACTGTTGTGATGATAAAAAATAAAGGCGATATTGTTGTCCGGTCGTCAAGATTTTAAGTATTTACGAGTCGAGAAAATATTGTGTTAAAAATATAAATTCAGTCATGTTAAAACATTACATTGCTTTCGATAGCATTGAACGGACATAGTACAAGCATTCTGATTAAGGTAATTCGTTGCATTCAAATTTAGCGAGATATAACCTTTTTATTTAATGTACATTATCGAACCTTTTTAACGACAAAATATAATTTACGGCTACTTTCTCACTACTTATGTTTTACAGAATGTCATAATGGCACCTATGGTTTTTAATTGTAAACAACGTTGTGGAATGTGTCTAGGCGGAGATGTGTGTGACATATACACAGGAGAGTGTCCATATGGATGCCCTGACGAATACAAGGGTAGCCAATGCTCCCAGAAGATGAATCAAGAGATTTCGCCTAGTTCAGAGACGTATATTAGCCTACCTGTGTTCATAGGTTCGTTGTCTGCAGTCATCGTGGTTTATACAGCTGTCACTGGACTCGTTTGGTTGTTGTATCGAAAGAGATTGAATAAGAAAACACAGTAAGCATACTATTTTCAGCCATAACACCAAGACCTACAATGGCAAACTCAGTCTTATTTCGTACCATGTTAGTAAGTAGTTTGTCACAAACGTGCCGATGAGACCTGTTGACATGATATTACGGGAGTAACTGAACTAATGCGGTGGTTCATCTGAGAATACTATTGTCATATATTATTATTATAGAATCCAGACCCAACCATTTTGCAGGGGAGTACAGATAAACTACAGAAATAACTGAATGTTTGTCGTGTTTTATCTGAACATTGTGTGTCACAAGATAAGTGTTGCCAGAGTGTAAACAATAATGTTTATTTTGAAATAGTCAAAGTTAAATCAGAGATATTGGACTAACCATACTGGTGTATAACATAGCTAAAGCATTTATATTGTCAAGTATCAATACATGTATGCTATATGTAATAATTCATGTGTCCAATCGAACCATAATGTAATCGAAATGTGGTGTATTTAATATCCCACAAAGCGTTTTGACTATTGTATTTGTTTCTTTCAGCCAAACAGCGAACGATGAAGATATCTCTATTCAGCTCCCTACCACAACATCAAATTATGACGCATTAAGGTTCGACAACCCTGATGGAGAGACAACATACACCGAGTTAAACACGATATCTTAAACATTGGTTATCAAACATGGATAGCTTTACCGAACACAGTGATTCAAATGTGAATTTATATACACATAGATACATAGAAACTCGGTATTCGGAACAATTTACAATACATACCATAATAGCTAATACATTACATGGCTGTATCCGATAACGAACAACACATTATCCAAACAATGTATATATCGCACTATTTAAGTTCATAACAAAACAAATTATACTAAGACAACGTAACAACATTAAAGATCACTGACCAGCAGACATCGATTGCATTTAATATTATCATTTCATTTTGAAAGGAAATGATGAAGCGGGTGGACTGGATGGCACATGTGTGAACGTGAGTGAAAGAGTATATGGATGAGGAAATAATACAATAATTCATCTAACACTGGTTAAATGATATGAATTATAATTTGATTAAATTATAAATGAATGTATGACAAGCCAAATAAGTATGTATACAATTAACAATGACAATACTTGTTATAGACGCACTTACCAATAGCAACTCGTGTTTCTAATTATACGTATGTTTCGTTATCATGCATTAGAGGATCGTGCTAGTTCTTCATTGCTCCCCTGAATAATTTTTGGTATAAACCTTATCATATTGCAGTAAAGGGTAAAATGCTTCGCGCTATCCGTGACATGTATTCAAAGGTTAAGTGTTAGGGACTCATAATGCTACAGAAGATGGATTTTATTTCTACGTAGGTCTCAAACAGGGGGAGGCCATTTTATTTCTGCTTTTTGCTCTCTTTATTGCAGATATTGAACTGTATCTCATGGGAAATAATTATGTGGCTTAACCATAAATGATAAGACGACATGATGCTGTTAAGTGAAAACGTCAATGACTTACAACACAGTCTCAATAATATTTATCAGTACTGTAGTAAATGGGGATAAGAGGTTAAAAGGGACAAATAAAAAATATACTGTTTTTAGAGAACGGAATGAGTTGAGGGAAAATTAATAATAAAAGTATAGATATTGTCAATTGCTTCACGTATCTTAAAGTTACTTCCAATTATACAGGCTTAAATGCGTTAGATGTTTTAAATAACAAAATTCGGTCAATTGACTGTAAAACGTCAACCATTTTCTGACTTGTGGATGCCTTTGTAAGTTCAATCCTTGGAATTTCAAGCGATATTTTGGGGTTTACCAAATCGAAGGAATTAGATAGGATACATTTAAGATTTTATAAAATAATAAAAGCAAAGCATCAACAGGCAATGCAACCGTTTACCTGAGCTCGGCATGTACCCATTATATATAAACAGATACTCAATAATAATTAAATATTTTGGGAAATCTTGTCTACTGAAAACATCGTCATGAGCACAATCTATCGCACTACAGTTGAAAACAGTGAAAGGGTGGGGGCCCAAATGATTGGTGTACTAATATAAGGGATCTTTTAAATATTTTCGGGTTTGGTAATGTATGGGTTAAACCCATGGGTGAAAATCATAAACATTTATATAATTTTTTTAAACAGAGGCTGATTGATGATTTTTATCAAACAAAAAATGACACTGTTGATAATTGACCTCACCAACATATCTTCTTTTTTGGTTTCCATGGCAACCAAACGAAAAAGAAATCTTCTTCTCACAAACTTGTTAACCGATATTCAAATATTTTGGAAGAAATGTTCTTTAGATGACCATCTATCAGATTCCTTCAAGCCGTTTTGTCAAAAAACATGGCCGCCAGCGGACGGGCCCATTTTTGAAATTTGTTTCTCCAAGAATGTCTGACCTATTTTCAAATATTCTTAGGGTGACCCTCCTTTAGATTCCCTCAAGCCATGTTGATTGGTTGGAAACCATGGCCACCATAAGGCGGCGCGATTTTGCCCTATTTTGCTATAGTGAATACTTTAAAAATCTTCTCCTCCGTAAGTGTCTGGCCGACTTTCAAATCATTTTGTAGAAATGTTTCGGTGTTGACCCTCTATCAGATTCCTCTAAGCCATGTTGACTGGTTGAAAAAAAACACACCCAAAAACAGGGCCACCAGGGATCGGGGCTGTTTTGCATTATATGGATATAGTGAACACTATAGAGAGGAGAGAGTGGAGAGGGGAGAGAGAAGAGAGAGAGGAGAGGAGAGAGAGAAGAGAGAGGAGAGAGAGGAGAGAGAGAGAGAGGAGAGAGAGAGAGAGACACACACACAGAGGGAGATAGAGAGAGAGACATACATACAGACAGAGAGAGAGAGAGAGAGACAGACAGAGACAGAGAGAGACAAAGACAAAGATTGATAGAGATTGACAGACAGACACACCTGCTTAAAATGTGTACTTCCCCATCAGCACAATCCCACGATACATACATCAAAAGGGTAATACATGTATACGTTATTTATCCAAACATGCAATTTCGAGAACAAATTTTCCAGGTCGATATTTCGTCCATGGTAAGTAAACGATGCTTATCACATACAGTAGATGTGGTACGTAGAAATAAAGCAGTGAATGTTTGAACACATGAATGTCTTAACTCGGGTAAACACATGAATACTTATTGTAGTTGCACTGTGTGGGTATGAGTATATATATACATCAAATACACTTCGCTCGTTAGACACAGCTTACACAGAATGCTATTCCCGAAAGATTAATCTGTATATATTTTCGTATCGGATTTCGACCGATTAAGAATAAGAGATTCAGTCCACGTTGCGTGATGATTATGATGATGATGACTATTTCTGTTAAGGTTTTCTTTAATGATATATAGTTATAATGAATATTAAAATAAAGAAAACAATGAAATATAAAAATAAAACAAACAAACAAAAATTTGAAAAAAATTGTGGTTAGATCTAACCCATGTGATAGGCCTGAGATCGTTAATCTTACCGTCCCAACCCAATGAGCTTAGATGCTATTATCATACTTTTGAGATTAAACCAATATGTACCCTTTTTGGACTCCTTATCTCAGTAACTTAAGAAGCGGTGAAAAGGTCGAGCGCGCTTTCCTCCGACAGTTCCTGTTGTTTGTATTTGTAGCTTTCTACCTTCCTCTTGGGAGTCTGTACATGTAAAATAAAGGCAATATAAAAATCGCTTGAATAAAATAAACTTGAATTGCATATAGTATTTGTTAACCCTCCCTTTCTAAAAGACGCATTCAATTGATGGCATCTACATCTGCAGTAGACTTTTAAAAACATTTTGGCTAAATGCAAAAATGATCTAATTGAAAGATTAAAGCCCCTTTTGTGCAATGATATAAATTATTTCCAATAGTGTTACCTTCATTAATCTTTGAGATTTTCAAAAGTTTAGCCTGCATGTTTAACGTAAATGTCTGCTGCGTATACGTTATATGTGGGAAAGCCTTGAGGTATATTTGGTCTTGAGCCATGTCAAAGGATTATTGCTCTTGGGGATCAACTGTAACATAATCAAATACATATTACATGGTCATTGATGGATTGGTTGTTGTTAACTCTCTTCCTTGTTATTCCTCATACTTTTCTGATCCATCGACAGCTGATGTCTTTTGAAAAGAATTGACAAAAGGAGAAATTGCTTATAATGACATATGTATTCTTATGCCACAATGTTTTCTACTTTGATCAATAATTTCCCCCTCATTAATTTAGTCTGTACCAACTAAGCCGTGGTCCAGACTAAACTATGTGTAGCTCAAAATATTACACATTTACAAAAATCAGTTCAACATCGTCGAGTAATTAGTCCTCCTTCTTTACCAAATGAGCCGTGGTCCAGACTAAACTACGAGTACCTCACAATAATACACATATACCTAAACTACGAGTACCTCACAATAATACACATATACCTAAACTACGAGTACCTCACAATAATACACATATACCATGTATTTCTGGTCCAGACTAAACTACGAGTACCTCACAATAATACACATATACCATGTATTTCACTTCGGTTAGCTGACTCCGCTTACTAAAGTTTTTTTTAGTTTTTTTTAATCAAAACCAACATTATGACATCTGCGTAATGTATCGACCCATATCAGCTTGCAAAATCCACACAGAATGATCCGGAACGACACATTCCGTCTCATGGGAACAGAGGTATAGATTTATGTTTCCTGAAACAGAAAATTGACAGGAGGCGTAAAGTGTCTACCGGGTAAGCCTGCGGGGGATGCTTATGCTGATCCGTGACGATACTATACACATAATCCACAGTGTTGGTTTAACCGGGGACGGCTGAATTTGTGCATGTTTGTGTTCTCAACCGTATTTAATCGCTGATTCACCAATGTGCTTTAAGACTCCAGCACATCAACAATCTACAGGATAAATATACCAGTTGCACTAGTACAATTACGCCAAAAAGGCTGTGTAATAACCGAATAATTGTTGAAGGCGTAAAGCGCCAAACCATCAATCAAGCAATGAACCCTTTCCCCGATCCGACAATTTTGCAGCAGACGACTTTGAACATATTTTGTCAAAAGAAGGAAAACCTCTATAATTGAATGGATGACCTATGAGGAAAAGTGGAAAACATTGTGTCAAAGGAGGAATTGCACGTTTTGTGCAATTTCTTCTTTTGTCACTATGTTTTCTAAAAGCCGTCCGCTGCAGAGGCGTCTATATGGGGTTAAGGGTTAAAGGAAACGTTATACATACTTTTTCACAAGTTGAGCTGTATGACATTTATAATAAATAATTTAACCTGTTCCCATCTACAACAATACGCAATAACATGATAGTTCCCTGTAAAGAAAAGTACAATAATTGAATAAAGTTGAAAGCATTGTGATAAAGGGAGACATTGTCCTCTATAAGCTTTCTAGAATTTAATAGTTAGCATATTTTGGTTCAAAGCCAGTCTCATACCTTTTGAGTTACATTGCCGATATTATCGAATATCCTTAAAAATGTGTATGTGAGATCTCTGATGTCAAGGCCTTCAAAAGACAAGATGGATATCGAATGAATGCGAGCGTTATTGACGCCAAATAACGTCAAAAAGGCTTCATCAAATCGATTTATTATTAGAGGTCATGTTCGTTCATCGGGTATATATCGAATTATGAATACCGCTTTTCGTGATTTGACTTTCCGTTATTAAGTGAATAGACGCCGTTCTGATATTAAAACTTTTAAACGATATCTCAGTTACCTCACGGCCATTGAACGCTTTCCTGATCCAAAGTTAAAATTCCTATTGGTGATCATGTCCTTCAGGTGAATGGTTTTCACACGTGAATTGTGTAACATATCTTCTAATAATCAACGTCAACATACAAAGTATTACAGTTTATAGTCAGATCTTAATCACTTACACATTAATATCATTACAAAAAAGATAACAATAGAGAAAAAGAAAGAAACGACAATAAATATATGGAACATCAAACGAAATGGACTGTTACTATCAATAAACGATAACTCCGTCAACATTATTTGCATTTCAAATAGAGTCATTATTTTTCCATTATCTAAAAATAGGAATTAAATGACCAAAACATAGCAGAAATGTACTTAATCTGTCTTTAGATGTGTCTGCTTTGCATTAGAGTAGAACTTGAGTGAGCAAAAATAGATACATAAACATTTAAAGTGCATATGCTAGGCTTTATCAAATATATCAAAAATATTTGCATTTCATATCTTACTGTTTATCACATTGTTGACATATTTTAAAAACTCTTTCAATGCCAACTTTCAAAAGGCCGGTCACTTTATTATCCGTCCAACCGGAGATTTGTTAAGTTTTAATGTATAAGTAGCAAACAATGCTGCTTTCAGGAGAGACTGCTCGTTTTGTTTTCATTTAATTTAATTGCCTTCAAACGCTGCACGTCTTTTGTGCAATTCGGAACCGGCCAATCTCTAACTACCTTAATGTGATCCTCAGTGACTTCTAGCCCATGTTTGCTTACATCCCGACCCAGAAACTTTGTTTTCTTCTGGAAGAACTCGCATTTTTTCGGCTTTAACTTTAACTGGTACAACCGCAGTCGAGCAAACACCCTCACCAAGTTGTGAAGATGTGCCCATAACAAGAATATCGTATAGAAAAGCTAGGACGATATTCCAATTAAGGCCATGCAACACTAAATTCATAACTCGCGCAAATGTAGCGGGAGCATTGCAGAGCCCAAATGCCATGCGCACAAATTCGTATAAGCCGTACTTGGTAATAAATGCTGATTTCTTGCGGTCTTCTTTAGCTATTTTAATTTGCCAATATGCCATGTTAGCGTCAAGCCGAGAAAACCATTCATTCCCCTGCAGAGTATCAATACATTCTTCTACAT
Source organism: Clinocardium nuttallii (assembly GCA_031471495.1). NCBI lineage: Eukaryota > Metazoa > Mollusca > Bivalvia > Cardiida > Cardiidae > Clinocardium > Clinocardium nuttallii. The sequence goes on along the minus strand of JAUELF010275487.1, from coordinate 4,005 downwards.
TTGGTAACGGGAAAACATCCTTGACAGTCACACTGTTGAGAGATATGTAGTCCAAACACCAACGAACAGTGCCATCCCGTTTGCGTATTAACACCGGCGCAGCCGCCCAATCTGACGCGGAGGGCTGAATCACCCCACCCGTAATCATTTTTTGGAGGTGCGCTTCCTCCTCTTCAACAAAACAAACGGGAGTGCGACGCATTTTTAATTTGATCGGGCGTGCATCGCCAGTGTCAATCTTATGTTCGATTTTTGTAAAATTGCCCAAATCGAACTCGTCCCTAGCAAAAACGTCCTGATACTCCACAAGCAAATTAGCGAACTTATTTCTCTGATCTTCATCTAAGATCGTCACTGATCTCTTATACATGTCTACCAAGTGTTTGGGAATTTCTATCTCAGTTAATTCGACAGCGTTCACCGACCTTATACCCGATTTAGCATCTGGGGTCGGTGAAATGGTGTGTGCATAGTGAGCCTGTGCTATTTTAGTATTTTTTCTTAGCGTTATATACCTATCCGTTACATTTAACACACACACGCAAGGTTTGGTGCGATGTGCAGGATGTACACTACGTGGTAACAAGATAGGCATATTCGTGTCCGGCTCAATCACATACTCAGGCATATCCTTATCTACACTGCAAATAACGTGCCTCCTTGAATTCGGGGGTATTACTGTTTTTTTAGCAACCACCACTTCCGAAATCTTGATTTCACGGCTTTGTTTAAATTGCAGATTTAATTTTTGACCATTGATAACCAGGCATGAGGTATCTTGTGAACCGGAAGGAACATCAATTGTTATGCCATGGGTCCTCATGAAGTCAAGTCCCAACAGCATAGGATTCTCAATGGGAGCCACGTATACGTTTTCGACATACACGGTGGACCCCAGTGAGATCCTTACGGGTCCGGCCCTAAAGCCAAACATGGACAAGTCTTTTCCGGCGGTGTGCATTTTTACCCTGCCTAGTATCTTTGGTATAGGTTTTAATTTGTTAAAGAGATCATCCGAAATTAAAGATACTTGTGCAGCCGTATCGACTACTGCACTTATAGGAATACCATTGATTACCAGATCAACACACAAACTTGTTAATGGGTTAACCTGGCAGATTTCAATCGTATCCAAAATTTCATTGTTAAATGACTGATCAGTTTTTGAAAAAAGATCTACTATAATCTGATCTAAGTCTGCAGAAGGTAGATTAAGGCTTGAGTCACTAACGGGACATGGCAGGATCGGATTTAAGCCTCGGTGTCCGACCCGGAGTCGTTTAAAGGGACCTCGGTATCTTCGTCCGTATAAACGAGCGATACCGATGCCTCCTTAGACCTTAACCGTGGGCATTTATCTCGAAAATGACCAATTTCACCACACAGATAACATGTAAGGGGTTGCGTTCTTGGTTTGAACCTATTCATTTGTTGTTTCCCCTGCTGTGTGGTTAACTTGGCCAGCGAATCAATCACCAGATCGACCTTCTTTTCTAAATTGGACATTCGTCCCTCTAAATCCCTAGACTTGCCTGAGTCATGTGCGCTGTCAGTAAGGGGCTTATCATGTGAGGATCTTGATTTCGATCTGAAACTCCGAGTGGAGACAGCCCGAACATCAAACTCCTCATCACTGCTCTCCTCCGTGGAGCCAGTGAATTTATCCACACACCGAATATCAGTACGATCCTCAAATCGCACTGACTTAGGCTTGCCATAAATCTGCTGCCGGTTATGCTGATAATTACGGATTTTTTCTATGGCTTTATCAATATTTCTTGGACTCGTGTTAGCAGCATAAATGGCAGCATCTTTATCTGAACAACCTTGGCAGAACCGTTTCACTGCCATTTTATACATATGATCATCATCCATATGCTTAAATGCGTCATACGCTAGATCCACCACACGTTGTCCCCATTCCGGGAGAGTCTCGTCAGACTTTTGCCTAGCCCTTTGAAATTCAAGAATCAGATTTTCTGTAATGTCCCGAAAATCAAAGCGCTGAGCAAACTTCTCTATCAATCGGCTGTAAGACAATTCAGGGTCTCTTTCCACGACATGAGCGTAAAAGTCGCTCGCTTTTCCATCCAACAACCAACATAGACGACGTCTCCGCTCGGACTGGGACCAATTTGACTCCGTGGCAAAAGAGTTGAATTTAGTGAAAAAAGATTTCCACTTACCAGTTCCGTTGAAATACAGTGATTTGGGTACACTGAAGGACCGTCTGGTTCCATGATCACGAGGTGTATGTTCATACCGATTCTCATCACCATCGGAATCAGACTGGCCATGCTCATACATAACGTCACGTGGTCTTGTGGAACTCTTTTGCATCCTTCTATCCTTTTGCCTAGAATCAGATTGTGAGTCCCGTGGACCCCTATGACGGACATGAGGTCCGTCAAATGAAACCTGGCTAGAAACATGATCTTTATCATGCTCCGCTAGAGTGTCCCTCCCCGAAGGGTATGGGAGATTGCCCATTCCCGCTGGTCTGTAACGTGAATCACCGACCTGCTGGAACTCAAGTTTCCTAACCATGGGTTTATTACACCCTAAATTATCCCTTCCCGAGGGGTATGGGATGTTTTCCATTCCCGCGGATCTACTATGAGGATCATTGACCCGCTGGAATATCTCAGTAGATCCAGAGGCGGCGACTTGGACTGGTTTAAGATGCGGCGGAACATGCCTCCATGCGGCCTGAGAAGTCTCTCCCGTACCCATTTCCTCTGCAAATGCCTCTCGGACAGGGGTATGCTCTAAATCTCCAAATGATAATAGCGCTTCCCCTTCCCGGTCAGGTGATCCCTCAGGCCTACATTTCGGTAAACCCAGACGCCCAGAGGACACATTATCATGTACCCTCCGAACCTCTGACTTCACCGAATCCCGATTATTCCACTGATCCGCTACCGCCTCTAAAGCCAACTGCTGATCCGATTTCTCAGATTGCTCCTTAACATTATTTGGTTTAGAAAATGTAAAATCAAAATGGGCAGGATCAATGCGAGAATTTATTATTGAAAGAATTTCCGCTGTGATAATAATTTGTTTCCGCCTCAGACTAAGAATCTTCCTAATAGCGCGCGGACCCACCTGAGGAACAGAGCGTAGCTCGTCCGACGAACAAGTGTAAATGTTTAACCTATGAACCTCCTCCGACTCGCTGTCAGAGTCTTCTGCCTCTGACTGTCCCTCGTTTTTGCCTAAGGGCAACAGTTCAGTTAACGATTCATTGTCCACGGCTTCCAAAACATCATCCATGACTTAACAGAATTTGAGATATGAGAGAGAGAGAGAAAAAAAAATAATATATATATATAGCAACAGAGCACCTTAACAGGTAACGTTATATTAACTTCTCGCAAGTATTGATGGTCTCAAATAACCAACTAACGAAAATACGACGGAAAAGGTATAAAGTTGGTGTATTTTACCTTATATCATAAACTGGTCAAAACTTGATAAACAAATAGTGATCTGCAATCGAAAAGAAAATATAGTAGCATAAAATTTATGTAAAGCAATAGATTGTACATTATGCGTTAACACTGGGTGGCTCGGCATACTACAAATGGATCTTTTAAAGGCTGATTTAAGTGGTCCCCAGAGTGTGCACCTCGCGTGCACCGTGCCAGCGTACTTCCATTATTACGTGGATACATGTTTAAAGTAGCCCGACCGGAACACCCGAGATCCAGACTCCATGGATTTTACAGAAAAACTAAAACATAAGAGCATACCGGGTGCACCTTTGCCAGCGTACTTCCATTATTACGTGGATACATGTTTAAAGTAGCCCGACCGGAACACCCGATATCCCACCACGCGGTAGATTCCTAAAAAAAAATCTAGAGACCAATATAAAAAAATGCACTCCCACCGCAGCAGCCGGGACACCCCCTCCAAAAAGACGCACAATGCAACTTAATCAAAACCAAACAAAAAGAAAATCAGTGCAACTGTAAAGATTGAATGGTCAGACCAGTCAAATAC
>JAUELF010275476.1:0-10656 GCA_031471495.1 Clinocardium nuttallii | reverse complement strand
ATGTCTGAAAGTCACAAAAGCTACAGACGGCTGTTGTTTGTTTGATAAGTGACTCGTGATTGTTTTCATTATTGTTTCAACAAAAACCATTACACCGTCCTGTGCAAAGCCCAACAACATTGCACTCTTCACCCAGTAATTAAACTTGGGATTTCGTATTCGCTCATCAAGCCCTGTCATCTTTTTCTTTGTAATAAAATCTTAAATAAACAAAGTTCATTGTAAATATTAGATAATTCAGTAGATACCAGCATAATGTACCATCAAGGACGTATGTAATTTTCGATGCATTAAGTAAGCCAAACAAATGTTAATATATCTGAACTAAAAAACACGGCATTGTTTTCAACACATTCAGGTAACGACGTTTCGATGACTATTCCAAAGCATTAGTTTTAAAATATACGCAAGGATTATACCCAACAGTTTAACTAGATATTACAATTAATCTTTTGATGAAGAAAATTATATGTTTTTTGTATTATTTGAAATGTTGTTTAAAAGTGGCCATGTGAAAACCTTTCGTGATATTATATATCAAACATCGCCACGAACAGGACAGCATTATACCGAATCATGCGTCTATTGCAAACCTTTCATTAGACCGAATCACGTGTTTATTCCACACTTTTATAAGAGGCAATCGGGTGTTTATTACAAATGATAACAGCGAAGCTATAGCAAACATTTCATGAGGGCGAATCACGTGTCTATTCCAAGCCTTTCATAAGACCGAATCATGTGTCTATTGCAAACCTTTCATTATACCGAATCACGTGTTTATTCCAAATCTTTAATTATACCGAATCGCCAGTTTATTAGAAACATTTCATGAGAGCAAATCACTTATTTATTACAAACGTTTCATGAGAGCGAATCGCGTCTTTATTACAAAAGTTTCATAAGAGTGTATCGCGTGTTTATTCCAAACATTTCATTTGAGTGATTCTTGTGTTTATTACAAACATTTCATGATATCAAATCACGTGTTTAATTAAAGAATCTCATGAGAATAAATCAAACGTTCTTTCCAAACCTTTGATCAGAGCGAATTCCATGTTTATTCCAAACCTTTTATCAGAGCAAATCGGGTGTTTATTACAGATGATAAGTGCGAAGCTATAACAAGCATTTCATGAGAGCGAATCCACGTGTTTATTACAAACCTTTCATTAGACCGAATCACGTGTCTATTCCAAACATTTTATTAGAGCTAATCACGTGTCTATTACAAACGTTTCATAAGAGCGAATGGCGTGTCTATTACAAACCTTTCATAAGAACGATTCGCGTATTTATTACAAAAACAATCATAATATCGAATGAAGTGTTGAATTCAAGAATTACATAAATCTAACGTTCATTCCAAACCTTTGATCACATTTCGTATTTATTCCAAACGTTTGTTAAGAGCAAATCGGGTGTTTATTACACATGATAAGAGCGAAGCTATAACAAGCATTTCATGACAGCGAATCACGTGTTTATTCCAAACATTTCATTAGACCGAATCACCTGTCTATTACAAACATTTCATAAGTGCGAATCACGTGTATATTACAAAACAATCATAATATCGAACCACGTGTTGAATTCAAGAATATCATGAGAATAAATCAAATGTTCATTCCAAACCTTTGATCAGAACGAATTCGGTGTTTGTTCCAAACGTTTTATCAGAGCAAATCGTGTGTTTATAACACATGATAAGAGCGTATCGCGTGTTTAGTTCAAACATTTCGTTATACAGAATCACCTGTCTATTACAAACATTTCATAAGAGCGAATCAAGTGTTTATTACAAACGTTTCATAAGAGAGAATCACATGTTTATTTCAAACCTTGCATAAGACCGAATCACGTGTCTATTCCAAACATTTCATAAGAGCGAATCATGTGTTTATTACAAACATTTCATAATATCGAATCACGTGTTTAATTCAAGAATTTCATGAGAATAAATCATTCCAAACCTTTGATCAGAGCGAATTCCGTGTTTATTCCAAACCTTTTATCAGAGCAAGTCGGGTATTTATTACAAATGATAGCGCAAAGCTATAACAAACATTTCATAAGAGCGAATCACGTGTTTATTACAAAACTTTCATTAGAAAGAATCACGTGTCTATTCCAAACATTTCGTAATACCGAATCAGGTGTCTATTACAAACATTGCATGAGAGCGAATCTCACGTGTTTATTTCAACCTTTCATGAGAGCGAATCTCACGTGTTTATGTCAACCTTTCATAAGAGCGAATCGCGTGTGTTTATAACAAAAAAACAATCTTAAAATCGAATCACGTGTTTAATTCAAGAATTTCATAAGAGCGAATCACGTGTCTATTACAAACATTACATAATAGCGAATCATGTGTTTATTACAAACATTTCATAATATCGAATCACGTGTTTGATTCATGAATTTCATAAGAGCGAATCACGTGTCTATTACAAACATTTCATATTAGCGAATCATGTGTTTATTACAAACATTTCATAATATCGAATCACGTGTTTAATTCATGAATTTCATAAGAGCGAACCACGTGTCTATTACAAACATGTCATAAGAGCGAATCGCATGTCTATTCCAAACCTGACATTAGACCTAATCACGTGTCCATTCCAAACCTTGCATAGGAGCAAGTCGCGTGTTTGTTACAAAAAATGCATAATAGAGCATCACGTTTTTAATTCAAGAATTTCATGAGAACAAACTAAATATTCATTCCAAACCTTTCATGAGTGCGACTCACGTGTTATTCCAAACCTTTCATCAGAGCTAACCCGCGTTTAATTCAAATATTCCACAACAGCGAAGCACGTGTTTATTACAAACCTGTCAAAAGAGCGAATCACGTTTTTATCCCAAACATTTCATAAGAGCGAATCACGTGTTTATTCCAAACCTTTAATTATACCAAATCACGTGTTTTTTACAAACCGTTCATTATATCGACTCACATGTTTATTCCAAACCTTTCATCAGAGCGAATCGCGTGTTTATTACAAACCTTTCTTAATAGCGAATAACGTGTTTATTACAAACCTTTCATCAGAGAGAATCACGTGTTTAACGTTTTAACTGAATATCGCATTTTTATTTCAAACCTTTGATAAAAACATATCGCGTGTTTCTTCCAAACATTCAACAAGAGCGAATCGAGTGATTAATCCAAACATTTCATCAGAACAAGCACGTGTTTCTTACAAACATTTTATAAGAGCTAATCATGTGTTTATTCCACATTTTTCATTAGAGCGAATCACGTGTTTATTTCAAACATTTGATTTGAACGAATCACGTGTTTATTCATACATTTCAATAGAACGAATCATGTGATTAAACTAAATATTTCATAAGAGCGAATCGCCTGTTAATCACACCATTTCATTAGATCGAACCACGTGTTTATTTCAAACATTTACTTACATCGAATCACTTGTTTAAGCGAAATCCTTTTTATAAGAGCAACTCGCGTGTGTTTGTAATGGCTGCCCTCCTTGGCGGTCAGGGTTGCTTGGTTAACAATACGGTTGACTGGCTAGTGCCAGGATAAACTGCCCAGTTGTACTGGTTACTAACCAGGACAGGCCGTGATATAACTGAAACATAGTTGAAAGCTGCGTCGAAACACCAAATAATTAACCGTATACAAGTAATTTAGCCCTTTCCTGATACCCCCCCCCCCATAACTGTAGGTATGTGAGCTCTGGGGCCAATTTACCTGTGTACATCATGGAGAGTCAATATGACCCTTAATCACCTGTTGCGGCTCATATAAAAACAACAACGTCAACTCCATTGGCATATACTTTATTATATAATATACAAGCTATAAGGTTTTTTAGCTACACTGGATGACAGCCAGTCGAGTCAGTGTCATGGGGCATTTCTTTTTCCGTCCATACATTTTTCATACATACGCATTTTGACTTCTTTGCAATAGTTTTAGTTCTAGTTTTAGAAACGTTGTGACAATAGAAAAAAATCTCATAGTGAGCAGTTTGTAGCTTTTGTCACAATTTGTTCAACCCATTCCATTATATACTTTCAATTTGACAGATTTCAATGTTGATTTTTGTCAATATGTTTTCAAAGTCGTCTGCTGCAGATTTGTGTTCCAAACGGCGTCCCATATGTCACCACTAGGTAAAAATAGACTTACAATCCATGTATGGCTAGCATCAGTGTCATCTTTAACCCTTAAACTTCAAACGGTGTTGTTTTAAATATATTCGGACAGAAATTTAAAAAAAATAGAAATGGATTATTATGCAGCGTCCGTAGGAAACAATGTTTCACAATACTTTCGCCAAAATGATCCGAGAAAAGATTATAATAGTTCAATAAAATCATAAAAATAAAAACAGCCATGATTGTTTTCCAACATGGCTGGTCGAAATAGGCATGGATCCAAAAGTGTTGAAGGGTTTAAGAAATTGTTATGCGTCTTCCGAAGGAATTTACTTCTCAGGACAATGGTCTCATGGTAGATGTCCCGACGAAAGAAATGGATAAAGAAAGGTCTAACGAGGGATATGACCCTCTTGGAGCTGTTTCCAGTGGTAGTCGTTATTTTAACTTGGTCAGGGAGCTTATAAAACCAATGCGTTCTTTTGCATGTTGACAATGAAGCAGTTGTTCAGGTAATCAATACCCAAACATGTAAATCTGAGAAAGAGAAAGATGAATCTGGTCAGACATTTGGTTCTTGAAATACTGAAAACCAATGTAAGGGTAAGAGCAGCCTATATCACTTCCAAACAAAACATAATTGCTGACTCAATTTCTCGTTCACAGTGGCGGAGGTTCAGGAGTGCCGCGCCAGAGGCCAATCTCAATCCGATCAAGGTCCTGGTTTGGAAGATTTAAAAGGTATATCAAAAGATTTCCCAAAGTACAAAAAACACTTATTTTTAGAGAGTCATATAAGTTGCAAGAGATATGGCCTGTCTAAAATCAAGACTTGTTACATTTCATCGCGTATCTAGCCTACCAGAATACAGCTGCTTCAACAATATCGACTTACATGTCAGTTTTCTCATATACTTATAAACTGGATGGTGCAAGACGAACTAAGGGTATTGACATGGATACAAGGCCCCGACTTCCCTAACATTTTACATAAGATAATAGCAAGCCTAGCAAGTATTTGTTAAAACACATTTGAAAAATCTTTATTGCGGGCTGCTTTCACATTTGCATTTATGTTCTGTTAGAATAGATTAATTTACAGAGGCCAACAATAAGTCACAAGATCAAGGTTTATAAATATTCAGACATTAGGTTTTCTGAAAAAAAATGATCATTTTTCTTTTGACAAAAACCTTTCAAATAAATGGAAAATGGCTTACCAGATATCAATTCAAAGCCATACTGTCTAAAGCCCTACTATTCACCCCAAAAATCGTACACTTCAAATTACACATTTTCATAATAGACACGGATACACATTAAGCTAATTTAGGAACAAAGGAAAGTATAATTATGGCATCAGGCAGGTGGAAATCAAATGCATTCACTAAATAAATAGGACTTTAAGGTTTCATATACAAATGAATAAAATGGAATACTTTTCCAGAAATGCAGAGTCAGTGTTTCGTAGGTTTGTATATTGTGTACTGGGTTGACATGACGGCAAGCCAGACGTCTGACCAGCATTTAGGCTTATCAGTGGTTTCAATCAGATGGATGGGGAAAAGGCTTACGACACTGTACACCCTGAATTCGGTGCTCGACAGCCAGTTTAATAAAGATAAGTGTCCGAAATTTCTTTTTATCCACTGTGGATCGAATGTTATAACCACAGAAGGTGTTCCAGGCAATGACATAATAGAGAACATTAGGACCCCAATTCCTGCCCATAAAGCAATTCAAAACATAACGATCATTTGGTCATAACTGCTCGCTAGGAAGATTTCGTGTTACACTCAGGTAGTCCATAATGATATAGCAGCCTTAAACATGTTGTTTAGTGGCAATTTGTACCCTGCCGGTCAGTAGAAGCTAAATAACATTGTGTGACGTGGCAAATATAGAGTTTGATAATTTATTGTGGCGGTTCTGGGGAGAATGACAGCTTTTTGGGGAGGAGGGGGATGGAGGTGTGTGTGGGTGGGGGGGGGGGGTATCAATCTGGCAGTTACCCTTGCTTGACACGCTCAGAGGCTGCAGGGTTTTCAGTGTCGTATTAACATATGTGAAAGTACATGCAATTTGAAGGCCTACCTCTGTGTAACGTAGGGGTCCCCTTCAACCTCTATGTTTAGAGGGGAGGTCCAGAGCTGGCTAACGATTGGGCACTTAATTCGGGGAGTAGATAATAAGGACTGACCCCAAAATGCTGTTAACATGAGATTGTGTTAACGTGTTGGATTTCGACACTATGGAGACATCAGAATGCCTACGACTTAACGTTTGACTGGCGAATCAGCGACGTATGTTATTCTTACAAGGTCGGGTTGTCAGAAACTGTGTTAGTATGTTATGTCAGTTGTAACGGACCTTTGCACCCAAAAGTATGCCACTACAATGTATTGATTACAATTAAAGATATGTGTTTATTCTCAAAAACAGTTGTTCTTAAACAGTTTAGCCATTCTCAAAGAGTGTATATACTATCAATTTTGACGCTTTTCCAAAAGGGGCATTTTGAAAACACTATGAACTGCTCTTTAATACCAATTTCCTATTTTGCCGAAACTTTTCCCTCTTATTATAAATTTTTTTATTGGTATTTTTCATACGTATGTCTACTGAGATATTTTCAAAGTGCATATTTGCTGTTTGAACAAATGTCCCTCTCATACATATATTAGTAAAGTGTTATTAAAGTTGTCCAAGGGCTTTTATGATGTTTCTGTGACTAGACAGATGGCGAAAAACGGAGAACTGCACAGAGACGATCTGAATTGACAATGGTCGAAAAGTCACAATCTTGCGAAGGTCGTATTGCATGCACCATGTATCTGAGTCATTATAGGAGTTATTTAGATAAAAAAAAAGGCTCGTACAATGAGCGTAAATGACATTTCCCATAAAATTTACTTTAACCCGATTTTATGTACAATGGACACGCGATTACGTGAACATGTGATAGCTGGAGTATATCGGTTTTTAATAAACTATATCATGAAACGGATTTATCTTTGAAAAACAGTGTAGCGGCAGATACTTCTATGGTATTTTCTTGAACATATTTTATCACACACCGACTTCTTTTTCATAACTAACTATAGATGAATTACGAAGATGATAATGCATGCATTTGTTTATCAAGTATAACCTGGCGATTCGAACATGCCAATGACTTCGATCTATTTTGAATTCGAATTATCCCCCTTCCATTTCATTTCCTTACCTATAATTAACTATATGGCAAAGGGTGGTGATTTTAACATATATACTGACAAAGATGCTGACATATGACGAATGTGTGACACAAAACCTATGATACATTTTTTGACAAACATGAACTCATTACAGATATGATCAATTCCTTACAAACATGACGACATAATTAAAACTTATGATGACTTTATGCAATATGATGAATTAATGACTAACACGATCACATATAATGCATTCATGGCAAAAATAATATCATAAACATACACACCATAATGACAAATAGTAACCTAATTACCAAAGGTGTGGACTATGATAAATGTACGACACACATGAAGAACACATGACCGACATGATGACGAATAATGAATTATTAACAAAAATATTGTAAGATGAATTCATGACACACATAATTACATAGTTAAATTCATGACAAACATGGTTACTTACATATGTTAAAAACGATGACTTCATGACAAATACGGTGACACATAATGAATTAATGACAAACATGATCACGCATGATTAATTCGTGACAACAATGATCACACATGATAAATTCATGACAACAATGATAACGTATGATTTATTCATGACAAAGAAGCGATGACACATAACGAATTCATGATGAACATGATGACGTATGATTCATTCATGACAACAATGGTGCCGTAAGATGAATTCATGACAAACGTGATCGCAGATGATGAATTTTCCTGACTAACAAGATTACATATGATGAATGCATAACAAAAACAAAGAGCGCCAGATGTCATAGAATACGCCCGTCCTGTTTTGTTGAGACCAAGTATAGTGATAATTGGTTGTACATCAGCCAAACTTAGAGAGCGGACACTGTTAGTACAGCTTTGCCCGTTTTGAGGGACATAAGTGTGTATTGACTAAGATAACGTGGTAAGTTATCAAACGTGACCAAGATATGCTGTCCATCAAGATATTGTTTAAATTTGGTGATGATCGGATATAGGCTTCATAAGTTATTTAGCTGACAAGACCAATTATAGGTAATTTCTATAATTAAAGGGCAATAACTCTCTATCGACTAAAGCATTATGGCTAGTTATCAAACTTGTCCGAGATATTATCGCAATACACATTCTGAAAGATGTGGTGATGATTGGACAAAGGCTTCTAAAGTTATTGAGGTGACAAGACCAATTTTGGGTAATTTCTATAATTAAAGGGCGATAACTCTTGATTGACTGAAGAGATATGGCTAGTTATCGAAATTGTCTGAGATATTATGCCAATACACATTCTGACTGAATTTGGTGTTGATTGGACAAAGGCTTCTAAAGTTATTGAGCTGACAACATACTGGACGACAAACGCCCGCCCACCCGTATGCCGCAGGTAAAACTATAATACTTTCCATTTTTTCAAAATTTTAGTGGTTATACCGTTTTTCAAAATTTTAGTGGTTTACCATCATTTATGAAGAATTTCTGTGTTTTATCCTAGATGCATTTAAAGTCGTCTGCTGCATATTTTTTATATGTGGGAAAGCGTTAAAAATTTCATCACCTTACAGATTGCATCCTGGCTACCGTTAGTAATGAGCAGATCAAACAAGGCATCGGTGCTGGATAGAGTTTGTGGACTGTGTGACTGCTCCTGTAAACCTTTCACCCATTTCACTAAATCTGGTATCCTGCAACACACAAACATCCGACCTTAAAACTATTATAATCCATTCTCAGCCCTCAGAAATTAAATATGATTGCTGATTGGTCAATTTGGAGAATGAATTTGCTTCAGACCAATCAAATACTGGAGCACACATCCTGAGCAGAGAGTACATATTAACCCTTTCCCTCATATAGACGCTTGAAAATTTGAAAACATGGTGACAAGAGAAGAAATTGCTCAAAACAAGCAATTTCTACTTTTGCCACAATGTTTTCGACTTTTAGTCATTGTTTATACATTCATTGATAGAGATTTTCCATTATCTGACAAACTATGTTCAAAGAAGTCATTTGCTGCAGTTTTCTTATATGTAGAAAAGGGTTTATTGCTTTGAGCTAAGACAGACATCTAGAAAAGCATCATAAGCATTGCCTTATTTAGGATTACTGTTAATCCAGGGGTTGTGAGTTTGAATCCCGGCTCAGCCAACTTTCTTTCCGACGTTTGACAAAAGTCAATAGGACATGTATCATTCGTCTTCCACCAATGGGCTTAGTCTATGTGGAAAAGCAGCCAGTTGCTTAGGAAGATTGTTATTTGGAGTATGTATTGGTGTGAGAAAACCAGGAAAAACATGAGTAGGTCAACTGGCCGCCGTGATATGACTGAGAAATTGTTAAAAACGGCGTTAAACCCCAATCAATCAATCTATAGGATTAATTTAACCCTTCCTTTCCTACATAGAGCATATCAGCAGACAACTTTGAAAATATGTCAACAAAAACCTAAAAAAATAAAGTTGAAAACCTTGTGGCCACCTGAGAAATTGCTTGTTTTGAGCAAATTCTCCTTCGTCACGATGCTTTCAAAAGTCGTCTGCTGCAGATAAGTCTATATGTGGGAAAGGGTTAAATGTATTTAATAATTAATTATTATTTAATTTATTTTAAACCTTTTCCGTTTTGCAGACACATTTTGACACTTCAGTAGCAGACAACTTGTTATTTAACATCAATTGTTAAGCTATTTTTTTTTAATTTATAAAAAAACATTTTCAATGTCTGCTTTCTGGATAATTAACCTTTTTTTAGACATAAAAAAAATTCTGCAGCAGATAAATTTGAAAACATCTAGGTAAAACTATGAACATGCTCTATAAATGAAAGTATAACTACTGAATAGAGTCAAACATATTGTGACAAAAGAAGAAACTGCTCATCATGCCACAACATTTACATGTCGTCTGCTGCAGATGCAAGTGAGAAAGGGTTTTACATCCATTGAGAACAAATTCTTACAATTAAAAAATACAACCACTTATGATGTCAGCTTCGGAATCTTCAACCTTTCCCACATACAGACACTTTCTGAGGATTTTACATGTATCTATATTTTTTTAAACGCCTGTAACAATTCAGATCCATCATTGCTTTACTATGTGTTGGCTGCAATTTAAAAAATATTAATTTTGTTTTGGGATTTAATATTTGGAAGGGAGCCCAAATCAAAATGATTGCAAAGCACATATCATTTCTGTTACTGTAACGTTTTGCTGAGTACCCACAACATTGGATTGAATTAACCCTTTCCCTCATACGACAATTCTGCAGCAGACGACTTGGAACATATTTTGTCAAAAAATGGAAAATCTCT
>JAUELF010275454.1:0-10657 GCA_031471495.1 Clinocardium nuttallii | reverse complement strand
GAATGGTGTCAGGAATGTGGGGTCAGAGCTACGACTAACTGAATGGTGTCCGGAATGTGGGGTCAGAATAATGACTGACTGAATGGTGTCAGGAATGTGAGGTAAGAGCTGCGAATGACTAAATGGTGTCAGGAATGTGGGGTCAGAGCTACGACTGACTTAATGGTGTCAGGAATGTGGCGTCATAATAACGACTGACTGAATGGTGTCAGGGATGTGAGGTCAGAATAACGACTGACTGAATGGTGTCAGGAATGTGAGGTAAGAGCTACGACTGACTGAATGGTGTCATAAATGTAGGGTCAGAATAATGACTGACTGAATGGTGTCAGGAATGTGAGGTCAGAGCTACGACTGTCTGAATGGTGTCAGGAATATGAATTAAGAGCTACTATTGACTGAATGGTGTCAGGAGTATGAATTAAGAGCTACGACTGACTGAATGGTGTCCGGAATGTGAGATCAGAGCTACGACTGACTGAATGGTGTCCGGAATGTGAGATCAGAGCTACGACTGACTGAATGGTGTCAGGAATGTGAGATCAGAGCTACGCCTGACTGAATGGTGTCCGGAATGTGAGATCAGAGCTACGACTGACTGAATTGTGTCAGGAATGTGAGATCAGAGCTACGACTGACTGAATTGTGTCAGGAATGTGGGGTCAGAGCTACGACTGACTGAATGGTGTCAGGAATTCGGGGTCAGAATAGCGACTGACTGAATGGTGTCGGGAGTGTGGGGTCAGAGCTACGACTGGCTGCATTGTGTCTGTGGGGTCAGAGCTACGACTGACTGAATGGTGTCAGGAATGTGAGATCAGAGCTACGACTGACTGAATGGTGTCAGGAATGTGGGGTCAGAGCTACGACTGACTGAATGGTGTCAGGCATGTGGGGTCGGAGCTACGACTGACTGAATGGTATCAGAATGTGCGGTCAAAATTACGACTGACTGAAAGGTGTCAGGAATGTCGGGTCAGAGTTACGACTGACTGAATGGTGTCAGGAATGTGGGGGTCAGAATTACGATTGACTGAATGGGGTCAGGAATGTGGGGTCAGAGTTACGACTGAATGGTGTCAGGAATGAGGGGCACGAGTTACGACTGACTGAATGGTGTCAGGAATGTTGGGTCAGAATTACGACTGACTGAATGATGTCTTGCATGAGGGGTCAGAGTTACGACTGAATGGTGTCAGAAATGAGGGGTCAAAGTTACGACTGAATGGTGTCAGGAATGTGAGGTCAGACTTGATGACTCGTAACTCATCCATGTAAAGCCGTGATACAATTAATATAATATTGAAGGCGGGATGCAACTCCATACAAACAGGGACATTAGTAAATATCATCTGCATGTTTCGCTCGTTATGTCGACAACAGCAATCTCAAGTGTCATGTTATATCGAGACATTGTTATTTTTATGCTAGACATGTCTCAATAGTTGTCGATTGTGTTTTTATGTCACGAAGAGTTCGACATAATGAAGGTCAAGTGTATTTGTGTCTTGGCCTAATATCGCGACCACACAGTTTCGCCATCATTATCTGATCATGTATCAAACATCCGAACCGTCGCTCGTCAGAAGGATAACATATCACTTAACCTGTCTGATTTATTTTAGAGCATATATTTTATGAGAAGAGTAAGAGCGTCCGTCTTAACAGGAGCCACGTTTTGATTCTCTGACAGACCTAAGCAAATAATTTGAAAAAAACCCAGTAGTATCAGCTTCCTCTCATTGGTCCTCTGGGTTACGGGTATGGCACAGGTGTCAAGCTAAACTTACTAGCCCTCTCATTGGTTCTCTGGGTTACGGGTATGGCACAGGTGTCAAGCTAAACTTACCAGCAGTACTGATTTATAATAGATAACATTACGAAATAATTAAAATACAATTTACAGCGAGTTTAATATAATTCGAACATAAAAATATTTTAAAAACACATAAAAAAACACTCTGTGTTTTGCAAAAGAGGGAATCACAAAAAACAAAACCTCCAACTAAAGGTCATATCTAATACTTCTATGTCTGCGCGAATTAAAATTTCTTTTGCCATGTTAAATTACCCAGCAGTACTGATAATAAATAACGTCACGATATAACTGAACTTCAAATTACAGCATGATTAAACGTCATTCGAACAAAGAAATAATTAAAAAAAATATCACCACCGTGCTTTGCATAAGCCGAACTAAATGTCATATATAATAACTTCTATATCCGCACGAATTAAACTTTCTTGAAATTATCTAAAGATCTATATTCTCTGTCCTATCGGATCAATGCTGTTAAAACTGAATTCGAATCTGCAGATCTTCTCGTTTAATGGACTCCTTGCACATAATACCTTCGTATGCCCAAATACGTAAAATGTGTTAAAAAACATATATAACTAGAATTGTTTTGACAACACCAGATGTCTCCCCACACGAAATAAAGCCTCAAACCTTTGACCTTTGGAGATATGGGGCGGACACGATTTGGGACAGACAGAGGGACAGACAGACATACAGACAGACAGACAGACAGACAGACAGACAGACATACAGTCGATACATGGGTTCTGCACATTGCCTTGATGAGGTGAACATGTGACCCAAGTTTCATGAAAATCCTTAAAGCCGTCTTGGAGATATGGAGCGGACACGATTTGGGACAGACGGATAGACAGAGAGACAGACATATATCAAGGACAAAAACAATATATCTCCCCTGTATAGACAGAGAGACATAACTAATTCAATAATTACATGTTGCACTGTCACGTGACATCGACATATCAATTTCTTTACTGTTTTAAATTAACAGATTCCTGAGTTATATCACGGTTATCTATCAGTACTACTGGACCATTTTCCCTGACAAAGCGAGTCAGTCGGAATGCTAATCACCAAATGCTAACCGTCAATAAGCGAAAACTATACATACTATTTGATGTACATTTATTTGGTATGAAACGGCCTGGGATCGAACCCGTAACATCCAGCATCCGCGTTTGACACTCTACCACTACACCACACAGGCGATGTTCGAATAATACTAAACACAACACAGAATGTTCCCTCATATCTTTATGTGACGGTGGTTCTTAAAACACACATTAGGACATATCAATGAAATGAAATGAAATGTGCTGTTACCGTGCATTCTTTGCAAAAGTTTCGCAAACTCAGTATGGTTTAAGATACTCCAAGAAAACATATGAGAACATTATGGCATCTGCGTATTGTATCGACCAGATCAGTCTGCGATGTCCGCGCAGACTGATCCAGGCATGATTAAGCTGATCCGGGTCGATACTTTACTCAGAGTCAACAATGTTGGTTTTCTTGCGGGACGGCTCATATTTCGTTTTGCAGAAATAAAATTAGTTTTCTGTCATAACGGTGAAATGTAGTGTCTATAGTACGCAGTCATGTTGTATTGTTCATAAGCCACACATTCTAATGTAATCGCTTACCTCAGGGATATATAACGGATGACGGAATTACCCGAGGAGTTCCGATTGGTTCAAATAATATAAATCAGAACCCAGGAGACATCATATTTCAGTGACGTACTATTACCATATTTGGTAACGTATGTGTTCTAGTCTGGTCATATATGGAATTTAAAAATGTCGCGTTGGAACTGCGCATGACCAGCTGCATCTTTTGTTTGCGCCGGAAGATGTTAAGCTATACATTTAATTATAGGTATGTTATGTTATTGGAATAGTCTGAAGTCTTCCAGATAAAGCTATGCGGCTTCGATATAAGCGATACAAACATGTATTCAAATGGACATTTCCAACGTACGACACATTTACAAAAATCAATTGTAAATGAATAAATTGAATGTTTAACCAAAGAATATACTGTAGTACTATTGACAGTATGTGAATTACCAATTTATTCAGTTTGCAGACATTTGAAAACAGTGTTTGAAAATATTCAGTTTTTGCTCTGAATGAAACGTTTTATCTGTTTACAGTCCGCACAGAATGATCCGGGCTAACACATTACGTCTCAGGAGGATATAGGTAAAGAGTAATGATTCCTGAAACAGAAAATCCACAGGAGGAGAAAAGTGTCTGTACGGGTTCGCCTGCGCTGCATGCTTAGGCTGATCCGAGTCCACAATGTTGGTTTAATCGCGGGAAGGCTTAAATTACATTTATTACATTGTTTCCTTAAAAACATACTTCACGTCTTAAAAAGAAATGATGTCAATAAGATGGTAAAACCAGAAAGGAGACGACACAATACAATCACAGGCGCTTTGTTTATCCTATTCCCTGATCCATGCGCATTTTGACACCTCTGCAGCAGCCGACTTCGGTGAACATTATTGCAAAAGGAGCAATTGCTCATAATTATATCATATGTAATGCCACATTGTTTTTCAATCTTTTCAATTATTAAACTTTCCCATATAGAGTTCCATTTTCCCCCAGATGTTTTCATTATTGTCTGCTGATTATGTGTTACGTGTGGGGGTAAGGAAATATAGTCTCTGAAAACGGGAATTCTCGGGTGCAAAAACACATTTTCAATTAAAAAAAATGATTAGAAATGGAATGGATACGTCTTGGAAACTATGACATTAAGAAATTAATTAAATATTGCAAAATGCTTAAAGCCTTTCCTATATATAAACGCAGCAGACGACTTTAAAAAACATTTTGACAAGAGAAGAAATTGATCAAAATGAGCAATTTTATCTTTTGCCACAATGTTTCAAATTTTGTTCAGTAATTATATCTTCATTTATGGGGATTTTCTATGCCTAGAAGTCGTCTGTAGATTTGTTGTATACGAGAAAGAGCTAATATTACCTGCAGTAATGGTTACAACCTCCTCAACGTCTAGCTTGAGATTACTATTGACATCAGTATTTTACCCATATCGGCGGGGATAGAATAGGTAATCTTAATCTTCACATTTCTTTACGTATGCGTAGTTTATAATATTTTCATGATTTTTAAATACACGAGTTTCCTACACAAATTTGCTGGAAAAAAGCTGAAATGTTAAAAGTGAAGTTCGTTTATTTGTCAAACCCTTTCCCACATACAACAACCCTTTGGCAGACTTTGAAAACAATACTGTAAACATTTTGAAACATGCATAAATGATAGTGAGTAAATGATAGTGAGTAAATGATAGTGAGTAAATGAAAGTGAGTAAATGATAGTGAGTAAACGATAGTGAGTAAATGAAAGTGAGTAAATGATAGTGAGTAAATGATAGTGAGTAAATGATAGTGAATAAATGATAGTGAGTAAATGAAAGTGAGTAAATGATAGTGAGTAAATGATAGTGAGTAAATGATAGTGAGTAAATGATTAAAAAGAGTTTAACGCATTGTGTTTGATTGTATTTTAACCTTTGACATTGACATTTGAGCCAAACGGCGAGAAAACCAACATTGCGTAAAGTATAACAGGGAGATACTTTTTCGCCTCCAGTGGATTTTTTTGTTGCTCTATAACATCTTTGCTCTGAGCCGGAACGTGTCAGCCCGGATCAGTCTGCGCGGACTGTGCAGTTTGATCTGGGTCCATACATTACGCAGAGGCCATACTGTTGGTTTTCTCGCGGGACTGCTCATTTCTACCTTTGGCAGTTAACGTTCAAGAAGTAACTTGTGCGCAAGTTGGTCAGAGTGTTTCCGTTCATAATTAATTAATTCGTGTTTTTTGATTTCTTAAATCACATTTAATATAACACATCTGTACCGACAGACACAATCTTCGGTTCTTTATCAATTCAAAAATACTAAAAGGCTGAAAAAAATAAATATTTTTTTTAGATGGATTGTTGTGTGATTTTTTAAGCATTTTCAACGGTATTTCTGTTAGAAATATATAAATCTGGTCTAGTTTTCTTGAAAACATGGTATGTGAGTACTAGTACATGTGGAAGAAAACAGGAAGAAGCGGAGCCTATATATATCAGTGAATCTCAGAAATTTTTAATAAACAATTGAATTGAACTTAGCACCATTGAATCGTAAACAAACCGTTCAGATACTGAGGCTACGCTTCTAAAATAATTTACACATTCAGCCAAAAAACATAAGCTAGAAATATTGACATAAAACATTATGCAAAGGCTCAGCTGAGTTACTTCCGGTCCAACCTGTGCTTAAAGACCATCAATGGGAAGATAACAATTTGGTCTTTCTTCACAGGTGGACTTTATTTCCAGGGTCATTTGTGCAGAAAATAATTATTTGGAAAATTAAAAACGTGGTTGCTAAGAAAGGTAATTGCTTCACAAAGGTGATCTTGGGAACAGGTTTGACTGTGCATGTATACATGTTACACATTTTCGTTAACCGCAATTAATTCATAGTGAAAGCTAGGTAGGTTACATCTGGTCATTCTCTATATTAGCCCGTCCATGGGAAAAGGTGACAGTTTGTATGCCCTTAACGGTGTATAGGTACGGGTCCCCCTGTACATCTTCTCTGTCGTATGATAATCTACTCTCGCTTCAAGCAGTTTCTTCTAAAAAAAACCTCACGGAAATGATATGCGATCGGTTGATGCACAAGCCGATATGGATCTACACTGCTCACCAATTTTAAACTTGTAAGTACGTTTTCGCACGGATATGTTTATATGTAGAGACTACACCTGGTTTTACTATACAAATCGAATTAATATCTTCAATTAGATTTTATTTATACTTAACCCTCCCTTCAACTCTATACCACACCACACGTAAACGTGCGATATGTCATTATGCTGACTTTATATTACAAACAGGTAAAACAGGAACGTTCTTTCAGGTGTTTAATCCTCGCTTACCGACATACAGCAAAACCTACAGCAGACGACTTTGAAAACTTTATGTCCAAAATATTGAAAATCGGAAAATCTATAAATGACCGAAATTATTGAAAGAAAAGAAATTATGGCAAAAGGAGACATTGCTCATGTTGAGCAATTTCTTCTTCTGTTATGACAATCAAGTAAGAATGGGTAAAACCAATGTTTAATTAAACGCCAATTTGGAAATTTCCAAAACAATGACATCTTGAAACAAGTGAACGTGACACATACTTGATTGTTCATTATTATTAGGAACAGATTATTTTAGACAATGAAACATAACATGACAGGCAGAGGATTATATACGAGGGAGCGAAGAGGTATATTCCCAACAATATTTCTGATACGATTCTTTTCAGTACCCACAACATAGGATTTGGATGTCAAATAAGGATTTTAGAAAATGATAAGTGCCTGTTATCTGTTACATTTCTAGCCTTTCTAGATAGTTTCATCGAGGCCTCCATCCAACTTTACATGCCTCCTATGCTCCTAAGTAGCATCATTTTTAAATATTTCAGCTCCCATGCTCTGAGTTCATTCGAAAAGATAACTTGGTATTTCTGAAAAGTGTAAGTTCAGATCGCCCTGTTGACCCACGTAGTCTTCTCAGAGTGTATATACATGGACAGGAGACTTAAGCTAGCTTTAATAAATATTGTATGAACCGTGTAGATGTTGATCAGACCTGTCGGATGTACAGACTGATCGGTATCGACATTGTTCTCAAATGCCAACTTGAATATTTTCTCAGGGAAGGGCCCATGTGTACATGTCTGTAGAAAAACAAATATTTCAATTGATTTATTGTTTAGTGTTTTAGGTAGCTTTCAATCATTTTAGTTATATCACGACGTTCAAATGATTGATTGATTGATTTATTGTTTAGTGTTTTAGGTAGCTTTCAATCATTTTAATTATATCACGACGTTCAAATGATTGATTGATTGATTGTTAGGTGTTTTACATCGCTTTCAACACTGTTCTGATCAATGCGTTTACAGGGTAAGTTACCAGTACTACACAAAGGCGCAAAGGAGTGCAGCCATTACTAACTGTGTTAAAGTATTTCGTATGACCCGAACGGGTATCGAACTCGCGGCCAGTCGCGACCGAGGCGGACGCTCTACCACTACACCACAGAGGCTGTACACATATTCCAAGCTTTAGCAGTAAGAACAAAGATGCCGGGGTCCGAATGTCGTAATATACGAGCCGTGTCCCGCCAGAAACCCATCATTGTGGAATCTGCGTAAAGTATCGACCTGGATCAGCCTTAACATGTCGCACAGGCGTACCCGGACTGACACTTTCCACTCAAGTGGATTTTCCGTTTAAGGAATTATTACTCTATAACTTTATCCCGGAATGTGTCAGCCCGGATCAGTCTGCGCGGACTGCGCATGCTGAGCCGATGGATACATTACGCAGAGGCCATAAATGTTGTTTTTTCTCGCGGTACGGCATACATACAGACGACTAATGAAACTTTTTAAGCAGACGACAATTGGAAGAAAAAAAATTATAAACGAGACGTGATTTTTTCTTTCTACCTCAATTTCAACAATAATTATAACTCAAAATTATACTTCCATCGAACACTATAACAGACTTTCTAAACTGTATTTCACCTCAGATATTTGTCGACAATGTTTGCAACACACTATGTCAAAACTATTTTTCAGCCTTTTTAAAAAAGATAAGATCTGTATAAATATTTTCTCAGATGTTTTTCACAATGTTTTACAATATTTTGTCAAAACTAAACTTCCATCTATTTAAATGTTATTCAGCACACGACACAGACATAATTGAGCCGTCCCGCGAGAATATCAACAATATGGCATCTGCGTTATGTATCGACCAGATCAGCCTGCTACTTTGATTGTGTGCTCAAGGTAGAATTGTCAAAATTCTCCAATTCAAACACTCTCACTTCATCGCAAATAAATAGAAAATAGCATTAAACACACTTTCAAATATGAACAATCCCGCGAGAAAACCAACATTATGGCAGTGCGTAATGAGTCCGGGCAGACTGATCCGGGCCGACACATTCCGTCTCAGGAGAGTAGAGGTATAGTGTTATGATTTTTGAAACAGAAAATCCACAGGAAGCGAACATTATCTATCCGGATTAGCCTGCGCGGCATGCTTAGACTGATCAGGGTTGACACTTTACGCAGAATCCACAATGTTGGTTTTCTCGTGAGACGGCTCAATTATATTAAAATAAGTCAGAGGTTCTATCTGATGAGGTAATACTATTTATGGACCTGAAAAACCTGTTAACACAGACGACCCTTTTCCAATTACAACACATCTGCAGCAGACAACGTTGGTAACATGTACAATACGATAAGTTGAGTTATGGTTGTTTAACACCGTTTTCAACAACTTGTTAGTCATACCACAGCAGCCATTTCAACCTTCCATGTAATGTTTGGCTTTCTCACACCAAAACGCTACACAACAATCCATCCAAGCAACTGGCAGCCTTTCCATATAGACTGTTAGCCCATTTGTGGATGACGAATGACGCTTGTCGCATTTACCTTTGTCAAATGTCAGAAAAGGGATGCGGATCGAGCTTAGGCCCTCCCCTCCCTCTCTCAAAACGCCTGAATTAAAAGCCCGCGTCGCTACCGACTGATCTACCAAGACTCCAGAGACTGCCATAAGTAAAAAACTCTCTACACAAATGTTCACTTATTGAAAAGATTTGAAAACATTGTGAACAAAGAGGAATTCGCTCAAGGTGCATTGAATTAAAAGTTTTCTGCAGTAGAATCACCAACACGTGTCTGTATGAGGAAAATTAAAAATATTTGAAGAAAACATTGTGACAAAAAGGAGCAATCGCTCAAGGTGAGCATTTTCCCCTTTAGATACACTGGATTCAAATGTCGTATATGGCATATGCGTCAGTAAGTTTCTGTAAGAGGTAAAAGGGTTTAAATTGCACATGATCAACAGGTTAATTTAATAAGATAACTCACCTGTATAAACCGTGTAAAGCAGCGCTATTTATTCATTTTATGAATATTCACTCCAAGAATGCATTCATTCAAAAGTACAAATTCACACTTTTTGAACCGTTTCAATATTTTAATAAAGTCCAATGCACAGTGTCTTCGTTAAAATCTTGGTGCACAATACAAATACATTAACAAATTCTCAAGAAATTACACATGACAAAAATGAGTGCGCCCCTCAGCATCCTAGAGCGCCACCTATCGGTTCGAAGGCAGCAGAAGAAATAAAATCGTAGCAGGAATAAAACGCTCGCTTGAGGAGGTAAAGAGTTTTACTTAATCGATAATTTGTAAGACTTAATACAACAGAGATGTAACTAAATAGGGCCGTTATGATGAAGATACTATTGGTTCGCATTAAGTTTATCTGAATGATTAACTTCACGTTGGTTTTCATTGAGAAAAAGGTAAAAATAGGTGTTCGTTGTCAGTAATGGGTCGGAGTCGGCGTTTTAATTTCTTGTCTGCTCATGCCCGATTTAAAAGAACTAGTCTTCTGAGAATATTTACTACAGGGGTAGGATCGTTGTCAAAATATAACATACCAATTAATGCCAGGCTTAAAACGGAGTTAGCAAAGCTTTAGACGAGGAAATGACATGTCGTTAAAGTCTGTCTGAGTCTTTCATAACTCACCCTCTCTCTTTCATTTCTCAATCGTTCCATATATATGTATTACTATTGTATCTACAACTCTCTAACCATCTCTCTTTCTCTGTATCTCCGTCTCTCTCTCTCTCTCTCTCTCTCTCTCTCTCTCTCTCTCTCTCTCTCTCTCTCTCTCTCTCTCTCTCTCT
>JAUELF010275443.1:0-10657 GCA_031471495.1 Clinocardium nuttallii | reverse complement strand
CCATTTAGCCTTAGTGTACGGTACTGTTGTCCCATTTAGCCTTAGTTTACGGTACTATTGTCCCATTTAGCCTTAGTGTACGGTACTATTGTCCCATTTATCATTAGTTTACGGTACTATTGTCCCATTTAGCCTTTGTTTACGGTACTATTGTCCCATTTAGCCTTAGTGTACGGTACTGTTGTCCCATTTAGCCTTAGTTTACGGTACTATTGTCCCATTTAGCCTTAGTTTACGGTACTATTGTCCCATTTATCCTTAGTTTACGGTAATATTGTCCCATTTAGCCTTAGTTTACGGTACTATTGTCCAATTTAGCCTTAGTTTACGGTACTATTGTCCCATTTAGCCTAACATAAGCGCGCGTCGGTCGTAATGCTTCACGTGTTGACCGATATCAATAGCTTAGTGGTTAAGGCACCCGCTTTGAGAGCGAGAGGTCGAATGTTCGAATCGAAGTGGCGACAGAGGGGTCCGTTTCGGTTGGACAGCCGGCTAGTTAAATATTAATACAGAAAGCATGTCTATCCGGTACCTGGCAAACACATAGGACTCGAGAAGTAAAAACGGTGTTTAGGAAAGAGGTGTCTCGTGAGTCAGAAATGGCTGGCCCTTTCAGTAGGCGGCACCTTAATAACACGAATACTCCTGTTCTGCATAAAGTTTCAACGTAGAACTAACCTTTCGCCTTATTGGAGAAGCACTCTAACCGGTGTGAATCAGATGACTTTTGTTATCATTGTGGCTAAATTAAACTTTGCTTATACTCTTTAGCCACAATAATTTTAATCGTTTTTAATAAATGTACCTTCATTTTGTGATATTTTTTGTTTGTGCCAAGATGTTTTCGATGTCATTTGCTGGATTATCTTGCGTCTTCTTATAACTGATTCTTAAATTTAATCTCAGTACAAACATGGAATAAAATATATTCACTTTAGCTCAATGCAACTAAATGTTGTTCATTTCTGAATATAATTTAGTTGAGACAAAACTAGAACATTGTATACAAAATAAAGTACAATGTATATGCCCACTGAACCTAACACTGTTGTTATTGACGATACATATGTTGGTCATGGCTGAAGAACAACCGTTCTTTGTACCGAACAGTCTGTTAATCCATGGGATGTTAGTTCGAATCCAAGCTCGGCTAACTTTCTTTCCGACGTTTGACAAATATCACTGTGACAAGCGTCATTCATATTTCACTAATGCGCTAACAGCTATGTGGAAAAGCAACCAATTGCTTGGAAAGTATGGTGTGTGGTGTACCAGGAAACATATTGAGTAGGTGAACTGGTCGCCGTGAATATTGAAAACGGCGTTAAATACCAATCAAGCAATCAATCAAAACGTTGATCGGTTTGATTTCTGTTCGCCATCTTGTTTTGAACGCAGTGTTGACTTATATGTATGCACTTTAATCAAAATAGCTTAGAATGTCAAGCTCTCCCTACAATGTCAGTTTCCGTGTCACATACGCATTTTGGGGATCCAAAAGTTGCAGACAGACAGGAAATAGTCCTATAAGCATCAGACGTTGTTGTTATAGATATAGCTGTACAAACCGCCTGATTATGTAATACAGGGACATCTAAAATGAGCCATCCTGCGAGAAAACCAACATTATGGCATCTGCGAAATGTATCGACCAGATCCAGGCCTACACATTCCGTCTCAGGGGAATATATGTATAGAGTGTTCCTGAAATAAAAATCCACAGGAGGCGAAAAGTGACTATCCGGGTAAGCCTGCGCGGCATGCTTAGGCTGATTTGGATCGATACTTTACGCAGATCCACAGTGTTGGTTTTCTCGCGAGACGGCTCAAATTATTCCTCCAGACGATTCGCTAATGGTGCTGCATACGAAATACATTTAACACTTTCTCACATAACAGCAGACATGATGCGTACGATTGTCAGAGCCAACACTGTTTGAAACTCCCTTTATTTAAATTGAAAAGTTTAAACATGACATAGAGTTTAATTATTTTGGCAAAAGGAGGAACTTTATTATATTTAGCTATTTTTCCTGTTGTCGTAATGGTTTGAATAGTTTTCTCATGCAGATGTTTCAAAACGCTTATGTATATGGGCAAGATATAATGGCTATAAGTAAAATACTCAAACTTTTCTGAACACGAATTTGTGTAGTATATAAGTATAAGTATATAAATATATATAAGTAAACCGTAACTCATTTGCAGACGAAACTTGACGCAAATGTAGCAGGCAACTTTTGAAAACAAAAGGAGGGATTGTTCATAACGAGTTACAAAAGGAGGGATTGTTCATAACGAGTTACAAAAGGAGGGATCGTTCATAACGAGTTACAAAAGGAGGGATCGTTCATAACGAGTTACAAAAGGAGGGATTGTTCATAACGAGTTACAAAAGGAGGGATCGTTCATAACGAGTTTTATCCCTTCCCCTTTTGCCACAATAATTCAAACTCTATTTAGTTATTGAGCTCTTACAAGTTTATCTATATTTTGCAAAGATGGTTTTTTTAAAGTGGTCTGCTGCAGACGCGTCAAGATGATTCTGCAACTTGGAATCCGCCTTGGCCGAGTGGTTAGCATCGGGGACTTATAACAGGGTGTCCCGGGTTCGATCCCATGTCGCATTGGCTACGGTCATGGTTGAGTGCCTTTGAGCAAGGTACATTTCCTAGCCTAGTACTGGTATGTTTACCCAAGGATAATGAATAAGTAAACTGTCGCCGTGATATAACTGAAATAATGTTGAGAATGGCTAAAACCCCCATTTAAACTAAAACTGGAACTTGCAAATTGTTTGTTTAATCCTATTAAACGATATTTTACTAAGATTTTTGTCTGAGGCTTTTGACTGATGGGTTTAAATGATATGTATGAAAGCAGAAGATGCATTGAATGTTAATCCTAAAAAAATACTTCCAGTTTATAAAAGGGTTAATTGTTTGTTTGTTTGTTTGTTTGGAGTTTAACGCCGTTTTAACAAAAAGGGTTAATTGAAATATAATGATATTTATTATATCTTTGACAATCAAAATACCTTTTATTTTCTGTAATTTCATATTTCAGCACTAGGCCTTCTTCAGGATTAACCACTGCGTTTTGTGAACTATCTTTTTTCCATGTTCATATAGGAAATATGCAGCAGACGACTTTGAAAACATATCCGCAAAATATGGGAACATTTTTAAAATGAAAGTATATTTACAAAATAGCAATGAAAACATTCTGGCAAATTCAGAAAAAGCTCAGTATGAGCAATTTCTCTTTTTGACAGAATATTTTCAAAAGTCGTCTGCTGGAGAGGCGTCAGAAAGCGTCTCTATGAGGGGGAAGGGTAAAACTCTTTCATCAAAATGTTTGGTTCTTACTCAGGGTGTAATCGTCTCGGTTGATTAGTAATAAGAGCATGATTTTCATTCCCAGTCATGTCGTGTAAAATTATAACATCAGTATTCGAAGAAACTTATGTCCTTCCAATATGTCCTTTAAGTGAAAGTAACCGACATTTGGATGGAGAGACGGACGAACTCACGCCGAGGGCAAACGAACGGATAGACGGACACTCGACGGGAAAGTGTCCTGGTGTCTCTCTGCTAAGGAAGACTACATAGCAATGGTACGGGTGGCGATCTTTCTTGGAGCTGTCTGGATAATTGTTACGATGTTTGTGTCAAAGTACGGTTAATACTCTGGTAAATCGCAGAAAGGTAGAAACATGTAAAACAGACACTATGTCCTTAAGTGAAAGCACATGCGACCGACCCTCCTTCTGATAACAACAGCGTTCGAAGAACACGCGACCCTCCTTCAGATAACAACAGCGTTCGAAGAAACTTGTGTCTATCCAATATACATATTCTTAAGTGAAAGTAACCGACATTTTTATAGACAGACGGACGAACTCACGCCGAGGGCAAACGAAAAGATAGACCGACACTTGAAGGGAAAGTGATGTTCTAGTGTATCCCTGCTAAGGAAGGCGACATAACCATTCTTGTTTGTTATGATGTGTGTGTGTCAACGTACAGTAAATACTCCGGTAAATCTAAAAAAGGTGAACACATGTGAAATAGACCAAATTTTATTTGTTTGGGGAAAGTTTCGTTTAATTATTTCCTGAAATAAAGTAAGGACTAATTGACAAATGTAAGCATTATTAGTGGGATCAGAATTCTTTGGAATCATGAATTAATGGTACCTTTCCCACATGCAGACGCATTTTGGACGATTTTTGAACATATTGTCGAAAAAGGAGAAAGTGCTCATGATGAGTGCTATTGTATTCATTTTCCGTTATATTTTCAACTCTTTTCATCTATTCTTTAATTCATTTCACCGTTTTCTGCAGACGTATTGTTTGTAGGAGATGACTGAGGAAATATTTATTTTGATCACGGTAATGACAATTCGATCTATATTTTCTAAAATCGTTGTTCTCAAATGACTACAGTTTGTAAGAGCTCATAAAAAGCGAGTTAGTCGCGTATTCAGGTAAGTGTTAGTTTGAATGCTGTTTACATAACAAAATCGATTATATACATAAATTTAAACGTTTTCTACATTGTCAATATCAACATTTTTGTACAACATACCACTTATCTGTCGCAGAGGATTATAAAATCATCGAGGCAAAGTAAGGAAATGTTCTTAAAACGATATTAGATATGTTATTAAATAGTTCTTCAATCAATGTGTCAAAATGTGGCATTGCACATTATGGACAATTTCTCCATTTGTCACAATGTTTTCAAAGGTCGTCTGCTACAGAGGCGTCAAAAAACGTCTGTGTTTGGAAAAGGGCTAATACATCGAGGTGCCTTAAGATCCAACTCTAGCCTAGAAACTATGCTTTGCGAAGGAGCAGCAACTATGTTTCACTTTATACTTTTATTCACCCAGGTATCATGAACAGATGTACTGTATATCCGTGACTAAACTGATATAATGTTTAGAACGACCAGAAACTATTCAAACATCTTACTTAGATTTACATAGAGATAAATGCAAGACAGTCGTACAAATACGTTTTTATGAAAACGCAATGTTGTCTCAAAAGGGCATAATTTGATTTCCCAAAACACTCGAGTACCCGGGTATAACGTTACAGAATCAACCAATTC
Organism: Clinocardium nuttallii; assembly: GCA_031471495.1. Classification (NCBI taxonomy): domain Eukaryota; kingdom Metazoa; phylum Mollusca; class Bivalvia; order Cardiida; family Cardiidae; genus Clinocardium; species Clinocardium nuttallii. The sequence continues at coordinate 5,534 of JAUELF010275443.1, read as the reverse complement.
AACGACAGCTTTTGATGAGCAATCGGTGTTTTAAGACGATCCAAATAAATCCCCGGATTTACAATTCACAATGTCAGGTTTCACATTTCACGCTTTCACATTTCAGACTACACATTTACAAACTTCACACAACACTCTACACGAATATGTAAACCCTTAGCGTTTTAAAACAGGTGAGTGCCCGATAAGTGTTGACCGCCATAGTCAACTCTTTTTTCTGTTGTTATTGCTCACCTTTTCAAAACAGCTGCTGACACTTGTCTCAACAGTACTTTCGTCGGAAAGAGCAACCTTCGCATGACACAAATTCCAATGATTTCAAAGAGATTCAAGAGATCTGAAGGATTTTATGTGAAGTTTGTAAATGTGGGGCTAAAGTCTAAAATGAGAATTTTTGCGTTTGAAATCTTATGTCAAGAGTGAATAGTCACCAAACTGTCCAAAATGTCAATTTAAAAGTCAAACTAAAGATTATGATTGATAACGTCATAGGTGATGTCGTTTTCGATAGAATCTCAGTTGTGTCACGAATACATTCACTTATCCGCTCACGATTTCGCAGTTCAGACTACACATTTACAAACTTCAAACAATACTCTACACGAATATGTAAACCCTTACAGTTTTAAAAAAGGTGAGTGCCCGATAGGTGTTGACATGCATGGCCAACTATGTTTTCTGTTGCTATTGCTCACCTTTTCAAAACAGCTGCGGACACTTGGCTCACCAGTACTTCCGCCGGAAGGAGCAACCTTCGCCTAACACAAATTAGAAATTTGTGCAAAAACAAACTGTTAAATTTGAGGAGATTTGAAGGATGTAATGTGAAGTTTGTAAATGTGGGCCTAAAGTCTAAAGTGAGAATCTTGGCGTTTGAAATCATCTAGAATCAATAGTGGATAATCACCAAACTGTTCAAAACGTCAACTTAAAGGTGAATATTAAGATGTTTTTAGCGGAGATTAAAGTTGATAACTTCATAGTTAATGTCGTTTTCACTAGTATCTCAGTTTTATCACGAATACATTCACTTATCCGCTTGTGTATAATGTTTTGGAAAATGTTCTGCTACAGAGAGGTTAAAATAAATCAGAGTATAGGATTTGATTGTATGATGTTTTACGTCGCTTACAACATTTTTTCAGGTATATCACGGCGCAGACTGATCCGGGCTCAGGGTTAGCCGGCACGGCATGTTTAGGCTGATCAGGGTCGACACTTTACGCCGAGACCATTATGTTGGTATTCTCGCGAGACGGCTCAAATGATAAAATATGTCATTAAGTATATTAAGTATTATTTTGCACTAAATAAGGTTGGTGGAAGTGGGGCCTGTATGCTCGGGATAACTCTAAAAATATGCATAAATAGGAATAAATCGTTTATCTCGAACAGTTTACTGGATCGGATGTGGCTGTTGAAAACAGGGTAGCAGCAGTTCTGATTTCTAATACAAGCACTCGAATCTGCTGCTTTGCTATTTGTGTTATACTAGTTTACAAAACGGCTTACGCTTCATGATAAACAAAACGTATGAATGAATTACTATGCTGTCAAGACATTTCTTACTTAATGATCACGTCGATAATTGAAAGTAATGTATTGGTCTCTTAATTAACCCTTTCCCACATATAGCAAATCTGCAGTAGACGGCTTTGAAAAGATATAGGCAAAGGCATGAAAATCACCAAAAAATAAAGTTTAATTTTTAATAGAGATGGAAATATTGTGGTGAAAGGAAAAATTGCTAATCATGAGCAATTTCTAATTTTGTCACAATTTTTTCAAGACGCCATCTGCTGCAGAGGCGTTATAAAGCGTCTTTATCTTAGAAAGGGTGAATCTTCAAATTAAAGCGAGTCCACTGCATGTAAAGAAGTCTAAAATATGCAAAGATAATCTGACTCGGTTCGTCTACAAAGTTAAATATCACCATGACATTCATAATAAAGAAATGATGTAACAATATACGGGTTTGTTGTCTCGTTGAAATACCCATGTTTGCAGATAAATCACTTTTTTACAACGATTCTAAGTACTTAAAGCATTTCTAGATTTCAGACGAACGTTCGGGAGACAGTTCCCCTCAAATTATTCATGCAATTGTCAACGAGAGTTTCCCCATCGCCTTCTCCATCTTTTCAATATCGAATCGCATGTCTTCAACCATCTTCATGATGCTTTCTTTGTTGTCTAGCAAGACCACGGAGTTTGTAAAGGGATCAAATTTGACTTCGTATGGCCTCTCGATTTTTAAGAAATATTCCCTGAAATTTACAGAAGAGAAAGTTCACACAGTCACTGACTATATATAATAATATATAAGCCGTCGCGCGAGAAAACCAACATTATGGCATCTGCGTCATGTAACGACCAGATCAGCCTGCGCTGTTTGTTTCTCGCAAGACGGCTCATATATTAGGATAGTACCCCCGTCGAGCTTTTTTCTTACAAACACTGTTTACTGGTATGGATAACTGTATTGTCTTATCGAGTCTTGAGTTACATGTCTCTACCAGTATAGTATCGGGTCAGACAAACACAAATAACGCATGCGCCCTTTGCACATGGTGAATTATACAAAGACACAACTCTGATGAATGGCAACGTATTGATTTAAAACATTAATCTGTGTTGTGCTGCTGTCAAATTTACGAAAGACAATGGTATATTCACTAATGTGTACTGTTTTAAGCCGGGTGCCATACTAACGTCAAACGTACTAGTTTATTAAAGCAGCCCGGGTACCAGACTAACGTCAAACGTACTAGTTAATTAAAGCAGCCCGGGTACCAGACCTCTCTGCACAACGCCAACGTTGACTCATATGACGCTTTCAAAATATATCTGTAATATCGCGGCGTTTCCTGGATATGTTACCAGTACTACTGGTACATTTATCCTGAAACCAGCCAGTCGTCGTACTGCTAACACAGCAACCCTCAGTAAATTAAACTGCGTTGTTTTGTTTTAATGTAAGGTATATGGAATACACACCTCATTTTCTTCATCATATCATCGAAGGTTTCAGCCACGTAATAGATAGGCTGCAGGTCTTCATCCGTGTACGACTGCAGGGCGGTTTTATCAGGATCAAAGCGGCGTCTTTCGGGCTTATCAGACAGGGCATGTTGTAGTTCCCCGTATGAGGACAGTACACCGGCACCGTACGCACGAACCTCACCTATCTGTTTGCACAAACCGAATTCAACTGTAAACCAGTAGAGCTGAAAATAATACAAAAACAGTGTCAGCTGATTTACACTGCGTGTGAATGTAGCCGACTGCCTTGGAGGAATTGTGTAATAGAGTACAGGGATGAGAAAGTCTGGAAACAATTGTTAAAGTGAAGTAATCGCCATGGTGACTGAAAAAAATGGCACATTCTAGTGGAATACAGTTGTGCAGTGGTAGAGCGCCGGCCTCTCTTACCAAAGGTCCTGGGTTGGAATCCCACGGTGAGCATTTTCCGTCTTTGGGAAGTTTCCACACAAAGGCCGCGAGTACTGGTATAGACATCGAGCGTGAATAATATAAGCTGAAAGCTTGTTGCGCAATCGATGTATTTAATAAAAAACGATTAAACTGAACTATAATCGATCATTTGTTCATAATGTACCAATCCAGCATTTACTGACAATTGCAATGACAGTAAGAATAATTGTCATTTTCAATGATTTTCTAATTCAAGTTTATTTACGAAATGTTAGTGCCTCAACTCCAACCTCAATTTCATGATGTTTAATATAGATAGCACATCCCGGATAGTACAATGTTGATGCTAAGGCTGTTTGTTGTTTATGCAAGTTTGAAACTGAGTACATTCAGAAATAAAATGCTATGGTTCGGCCATATTCTTGCTCAAGGAAAAGTCGGTTAATCAGTTGTTAGTACATAGAGAATAGTAAATTGCTGGATGCAAATACCCTTTGGTAGATTTTAGTAAAGCACTTTATTAACCACGTTTAATCTTATTATATTGTTTTAAGCTAGCTCATCGTTATGATATATGATCATTTATCTTGATACATAAAGCCATATCTGTGATTGTAGTTGCGCTTTCATTAACAGTAGCATATCTTATAATTATAAAACAATGAAAATTGTGCCTTTTCTTGCCAATGAAATCGGATCATTTTGTCTAGTTACAACAAATGTACATATAACCTCTTACATCGGCATCTCTGAAGAGTATAACCTCCTTTTAATATTTCTTAACCCAAACCAGACATAACGAATTTGCAGCAGACAACTTTTGAAAACATAAAACTAAAAGTATAATTTTCAAATAGAAATATAAGCAATTTCTCCTCTTTGCCACAATGGTTTCAAATGTCATATGCTGCAGAGGCGCCAGAAAGCGTCTGTATGCAGTAAATGTTTAATTCTACGTTTTGTGGGCGTTAGCCTCTATAGAACATTTATAGGTCTAGATGCGTTTATTGCTTTGTTGCTGCAGACAAGTTGAAATGTACCTATATACCATCATCTACATCACTCAAATTTTTGATAACCAAATAAAGTTAATTTATTGGATCGGGTATCGTATAGTTACCGTGGCAAATTTTTCAATGTCAGCATCGGAGGCTCCGAGCGTCGCTAGACCGAGGTTCTGTGAAAACTGTGCAAACACGGGATCAGCAAGCATTGGGACGTGACCTAATAACTCGTGAATACAATCTCTGGAATTAAAAGAAAAAATGTGTTTTTTTTCAAAAATGGCACAATACTCCTCATGCGATAAACAGGGGAAACAATTTATCGCTATTTAGCCGTACTATTCATTGACTTATTTGACTGCTATCTGTGCTTGTTATCGCTCGGCAAACACATCGGACATTTCCGTAACAAGTCGATAATGGTGCTCGAGTGCTATATTTAAATAAACAGGAGATTTATAACAGCGGATTTTAGGTGTAATACAACTCGAGATGAAAATACCGAGAACCTAGTGTTAGTAAAAGTAAGTTTGGCGGTAACTTAAAAAACCCTGCTATATATAGCCTACACTATGTATCTTCGATTTCGGACGAATAGTGTTACCTTTTCCAAAATACAACAGAAATCCTCTAGACCAAACTGACTGAATAACAAGATCTCATTCAGCAAAGCGCGTATCAGGACTTGATATTAATCAATTACTGGCATTTAAACAAACTATGAAAACTATATTTAAATGTGTTAACTATTGCATATAGGTGACAAAACATAAAGCATTAGCGTAATTGAAGAAAGTGTTCATTGTGAGCAAATTCTTTTTTTGCCAAGATTATATTACATAGCAATGATGTTCATTACTTAAAGTTAAGAACAATGTGTAGGTTTGAATAAATAGTCTTTTAAAATAGTAAGGCATCAGCTTACGATGATGAATCAGGCTAATGAGTGCATCCGCACGGTCTCACCAGAGTCTTAACTTTACATACTAAAACAATGGAATGTATTGCATAAAATAACAATTCTAACACTATTGACAATTTCTCTTCTATACACAAAGAAGGATTTGAGCGTGATCTAAATGCAGTATATCACTC
>JAUELF010275433.1:0-10657 GCA_031471495.1 Clinocardium nuttallii | reverse complement strand
TTGTTAACCCAGTGATCATGAATAAGTGATCTGTCTCCGTGATATTACTGAAATAATGTTGAAAGCAGTGTTAAATCCTAATAAATAAATAAATTGTTTTAAACCCGTCACTTTTTATGTTACTTTTAGACATTATTTTTCTGAATGTACATGTGTTACAATCTTCATAATGATCCCTTTTGGAAATTCCTGTTGAAGCTATACATAGTTTTAACAAGAAATAACATTGAATTGTTCTGACATGGAATTTGCTGATTAGAAGCATTGCTTGCACATGTTATTTCCCATTGCATGTCATATTAATATAATGTTGGCACTATTTATAGCATTAAGTAGGATTTCCTTTTGGAAATCCCCAGTCATGCTATAAATAGTAACAAACAATAACCAGGAATTGTGTACTGATATGGAATTTACAGGAAGGAAGCATGGTTCCTGCGGCAGGCAGTGCTTAGGTTGCTGCGAACGCTGTCAGCGGTGTGGTATGGATCCATAATACACTTGCTCTTGCATTTTTAACTATCATTCAATTCACTTACAATCTATTTATGCTTATTTAATTGGAGTTTTTTAACATCATTTACTCAGTTGCATCATAATAACTTATTCCCTGAAAATCACATGGTCTTTTCCAAATTGTTACTGGGGATGAAATTAAACCTGAGTTCATTTTAAGCCAGTGATATATTTCCGTTTGTTGTCATTTTACTAAACATACGATGTTCAATATTATTTGTTTTTATTTACCCTCGCCATTCAGAATTAGCTATTTGGCAAGCAGCTATTGTCTTTGTCTTAACCATTTTAAAAAATAGGGACCAAGAACCATGGGTTATGTATATTTTCTTTTTCTTAACATAAGACTATATTTGAATATTATTCATTACCTATATTATATTTGAATATTATTCATTACCTATATTATATTTGAATAAATATTTTTGTTTTTTTTCTATATATATTAAGTTACTATAATACACTTTTTACTACATATTAGAATATTAACTATCTTATACCCGGAGGTTTAAAAAAGGATTTCTAAAAACAATACCACCTGGTATCTCCTCTTCTGTCAAAAATTTATCAGTAAAAAAAAAAAAAAAAAAAAAGCGTTGTTTAAACCATTTAGTGCATATAATTACATTTTTTCTACAAGTATAATGTATGACTTTGTCTTGGAATAAAGTTATTTGAGTCACAACACTGGTAATTGAGGAGTCTAGACTTGGCAACTAGCGGTTATCCTGATAAGCCTGAGCCTACAAGTTGTCTGAATAGGATCTTCTCATTCGTAGTCGTGGGAAAGGGTTTATTGTTGCTCTAGATCAATATTGATTTCACAATGTTAGTTGTAATCCTGTAATCTGACACAGACAAATTTTGATGCCTCCACAATATTTGGTTAAAATAAAGTTTTAGACATTTTAGAAGTCAATGAGTCAAATATTATTTTCCCTCATTGTTTTATCACATTGTCTGCTGTATCAAATCAAAACCTGTCTAAAAAGGGAAAGGGAAAATGTTACATACATTTATCCAAGTGCCTGCTTCTAATAAACTCTGCTATTCTAGCCTTTTACTTTATTGGACAGTTGCACAAGTTGGTTTAATAAACCTTTCACACATACAACACATCTGCAGCAGATGACTTTGGAAACATCTTGGTACAAGTATAGATAATATCCATAAATGAACAACTATTGAATAGATTAGAAAACATTGTGGCAAAGGAGCAATTTCCACCTTTTCCACAGTGTTTTCAAAGTTCGTCTGCTGCAGATGTATTAACAAATTGTGAGTATATCTTGGAAAGGAATATGGTTAGTGAAATTTTGTCAGACCTATCCTCTACCTCATAGTCATGCAGCTTCATTTTGAATAAATGCAACATATAGTTTATTAATTTATGTTACCTTTCTGTTAACGCTCTCCCACATACAACAAATCTGCTGCAGACGACTTTGAAAGGATATATGGAAAATCTTTAAATATGATGATACCAATTCAACAACATTGATGCTAATAGAGAAATTGCTCATTAGTATGAACTTTATCACTGTTTGCCGCAATGATTTCAAAAGAATGATTTCAAAAGACGTCTGTTACACAAATGTTGAAATGCATCTGTATGTGGGAAAGGGCTTATGAAGCCCCCTAGATGCACCTTTTGAATTTAGTCTATAACCCTTTCCCTCATAAAGACGCTTTTTGACGCCTCTGCAGCAGACGGCTTTTTGAAAACATCGTGACAAAAGAAAAATTGCACAAAACATGCAATTTCTCCTTTTGCCACAATGTTTTCCACTTTAAGTCATAGGTTATCCCTTTAATTATAGATTTTTTCTGTTTTTTTACAAAAACTGTTCAAAGTCGTCTGCTGCAGTTTTGTCGTATGAGGGAAAGGGATAATATGATAATTGGGCTCGGCTGAGACAGAAAGGTTTAACCATCCCTCTCCTCTTTTGCAGCAGATAACATTTGAAAACATTGTGGAATATAGTGAATTACTAAAGATACTTTATCCTTCTCGGCATTAACACATTTCTGCTTCTAAAATGCTTCATTCAGGATTTTTAGACTATAAACCAGTTTGGAAATTACTTCAATTGTTTTTACTTTACCTCAAGTCTTGCCAACATTAAACATTTCTACAGCAAACAAGATCGTGGAAACTCTATAAATCAAAGTCAAATCATTATATAGAAATGAAATCAATGTTGCAAAAAGAGAACTTGCTCATAATAATCATGCTTGTTTGCTCGGATGGACTCTTCGTCATCTTTGTCTAGAGATTAAAGTATTTCGCAGCTTATTTTCTTGATGCTCTTTGATTATGCAAGCATGCTATAATAGCATAGCCTTAACCCTTTCCTCAATACAACAATTCTGCAGCAGACGACTTTGAACATATTTTGTCAAAAAATAGAAAATCTCTTAAATTGAATGGATTACCTATGACTAAAAGTAGAAAACATTGTGGCAAAAGGAGAAATTACTTGTTTTGAGCAACTTCTTCTTTTGTGACTATGTTTACAAAAAGCTGTCTGCTGCAGAGGCGTCAGAAAGTGTCTGTATGAGGGAAAGGGTTAACCCCTTCCTACATTTTTTGTCACACTTGCAGCAGACAACTTTTGAATGTATTGTGGAAAACAGTGAAGTAGCTCATAATACGCAAATTCTTCTGCCATAATGCTTTCCAACTTATTAAATAGTTATTCTTTCATTTATAGAATTTTTCTAAATTTTTACCTAGATGTTTTCAAAGTCAGCTGCTGCAGATTTGTTGTGTGTTGGAAAGGGTTAATTCTTTCTGAAGTATAAATCTGTTTTAACACTTATTAATGTATCAAACGTTAATTGACCAGGTAATGATAATTTCTGTTTTTTATGACTAAATAAGATTTATAATTGGGTGTAATACTGTATATGTTTGTGTAGATTTTAAAAGACATGCATGATGAGCAATTTCACCATTTGACACAATGTTTTCAACTCTATTTATTAATAAAACTGTCATTAATGGAGATTTTTCACATTTTTGATAAGATGTTTTCAAAGTCGTCTGCTGCAGATTAGTTGTCTATGGGAAAGGGTTAAAGAGGCTGTAGGTAAACCTAACAAATATCCACAGCCAAACAATGTATACTCTTATTTTTCAGCAATGGCAGATATACCAATGTCAAGGTCACAAACAGCAGCCCCTAAATCAGCAGGTGTTAGGTTCGGAACCTCACAGCCAGCTAAAGTAGATACTAAAGGTAGGTGTGCAATAAGCTTCTACATGGTAAAAGGGTGTTTTGAATATTAATAAAAATGAGAGATTAATGAAGTTGAAAATGTTATGGCAATCAGAGAAATTGCTCATCATGAGCAATTTCTCCATTTGCCACAATTTTTTCAAGTCATTTGTTATAAAGGTGTCAGAAATGTTTAAATGGTGGAGGTTGAGCCCTGGTAGCTCAGTCGGTAGCAACACAGGCTGTCAATTCAGGGGTTGCAAGTTTAAACCCCAGCTCAGACGTTTGACAAAAGTCACTGTGACCAGCATCTGTAATAACCACCAAAGGGCTAACAATTTGTGGAAATTTTGTGTGTGGAATACTGGTGTGAGAAAGCCTGGAAGCACATGAGAAGGTGAACTGGCCACCTTGATATGACTGAAAAAATGTTAAAGAAACTCCAATCAATCATTATATGTGGGAAAGTATTTAAGTAGCTTCTAACCTGCATTTATATTTTCCAAAATCCAGTTCTCGTCCTGAACTAGCACCATTTGTATTACAGGTTTCCAAACTGTGGATAGCATCTTCCCAAGAAGTAAGACCATGGCACTTGATGGCCGTGCAACGCTGAACACACAACTCTCAGCTTTGAAAAATGCCAATGCAGCCAATGCTCTTGGAGTGAGCACCTCAAACCAAGCTGGCTTTGTCTCCATGCCACGGGGTCATAAAAACCTATCAGTTCAGGAACAGGCCGGTATTAATACAACGTTCCCAGGAAGAACGGAATACATGACACGATACAAACAGCCTCTCACCGATATGAAGACGAGCGACTTTATCGTTAACCCAACGCCAAACTTCCTGTTGCATGGCAGACCTCTCGGTCTTACAACTTATTCACCTAGCTTTACAGAATACCAGACAAGATATGACTGGCCAGATGGTAACAGAATTGTAAAATTACCATGGCGACGAAGTTAATTATGGACATACAATGCTGAAAAAAGATATATATTACCGTGATATGCATTAATTCACAGAACCAGAGTGAAATAAAGGCTGCCAAAGATTTTTTTAACCCTTTCCCACATATAACAAATCTGCAGCAGACAACTTTGAAAACATAGCCTGAAAAAAAGGGAAACTTTCTTTAAATGGAAGTACAATAATTGAAAACATGGTGACATTTTAAGCAATTTCTTCTTTTGTTGCTGTGTTTTCGAAAAACCTGTCTGCTGCAGAAGCGTCAAAATGCATCTACAGGTGGGAAAGGTTTAAACTTGAAACTAAACACTTGAGTAAGTTTCATCCTCAGAACAAATTATAACATAAATTCTTAACCCTTTCCCTCATACAACAATTCTGCAGTAGACGACTTTGAACATGTTTTGTCAAAAAATAGAAAATCTCTATAATTGAATGGATAACCTATGACTAAAAGTGGAGAACATTGTGTCAAAAGGAGAAATTGCATGTTTTGTGCAATTTCTTCTTTTGTCACTATGTTTTCAAAAAGCCGTCTGATGCCGAGGCATCAGAAATCGTCTATATGAGGGAAAAAGGTTAACATACATTTCATTAACTGTTTTTTTTTACAGTTTTGAATGATAAATGTGAAAATGATGATATCACCATTGCTTTTTATAAAATAAACAAACTGTTTTCATGATTTTAGAAAATAATTAATTACTGGCAGCATCAAGAAGTAATATTGTATTATGTTGCATGTTACACGTTTCATAGTCTGGATGCATTTTGTTGAACTGTATGCTTTTTATACCCTTCCTTTCAAACCAAGCAAAACAAACATTATTGTATTTATGACAAGACTTAGTGTCGATAAAGATCCGTTGACACATTCATCCATGGAATCCAAATAAAGTGCACATTATCAATAGTTTAGACATTCTTTGGCATGTATGGGACCAGAACCAGATCAAACTGCACAGATATGCTGGTTGATCCAGCAACAAAACATACTTGATATCTGATAAATATCTGCAATATTAGATAGTTGTAAATAAACTAATATTTCTGTAATGAATTGCATGTACGAAAGGTTTTATCTAATTTTTGTTATATTTCAGAATGAACTGGGTAAATGTAATATTATTTTTTGTTATTGTTTGTTTTGTCTGTTATATCTGCTGTTTGTTATCCATGTGTTGTGCAAGAAAGAATGTTTTGTATCGATATCTTGATGGCTATAATGTAAAACAACATCCTGTGAACCTGTACTGGTACACATGACTTTAAGTAGTCACAATTAGTTTACATTTTTCAATAATTTGTACTACAGTTGTGACTACCTTTAATCCACAAATAACCAGGTTTTTTTTTATGAGTTGAATAGCATACCGTACTATAGACTTTTGAATCAGATTTTTTTTTGTTTTAAATAATTTTCAGCATTTATGATACCACGGATAGTATTAGAGGAATATATTTTTTTCCAAGAGCAACTTCTTCCCATGACATAGATTACTTTTTGAACATTTACAAATCTAGTATTAACAACTTGAGAGATTGGAATACTTATAAGAATAAACAGTTTCCATGACATTTGTGAAGAGGAAATAATTTTGATGTAACAAACTGTACATACATGTACATGCATTAGCAATGAGAAATATTATTAATATGATCATGCACTTTTTAAGGATAGACTTTTTATTGCAAGAATGATTTAATTCTTATTCCCTGATTGAATATAAACCAAATTCACCCCTACAGTATTTTGTTTAACCATTACCCACATACTACAATTCTGCAGTAACTGTTGACCACTTTGAAAAGAAAGTGACAAAAACCTGAAAAATTTACATAAAAGATGGTGTAATTGTTAAATAAAGTTGAAAACATTGTGGCCAAAGGAGAATTTGCTCATCATGAGCAATTTCACCTCTGGCTTCAATGATTTCAAAAGTCGTCTGTTGCTATTGCGTCAAAACTGCTCTGCAGGTGGGAAAGGGTTAAACGTCATTTTCGCTGCTGTAGGATGAATCTAAGGCTTATTCTTTTGGTAAATAGATCATAATACTTCATCTATTCCATCTAGCATCATACAATATGTAGCTATTGACCTTTTTCTCCCAAAGTAATTTTGTACTACTTCAATAGCAGATGAAACACTTAAAACAGTGTTGAAAAGGAAGAAAATACTTATTAAATTAAGAGAAATACAAATAATGCATCAAATATAATTTCATTTGATAAATCATAAATTTATTTCTTTTATTTATAATTTTAATTATTTATATCTGAAACGGTCTAGAAATAGCTGATTAGATTAAAAAGTTTGAAACTGAAAGGTAAAATATTGAACATTTGTTAAACAGTCACTGTTATTATATAGATATTGTCTGACCCTGCCTTACTACCAGTTGTGATAGTTGTTGTTGTACCATTTTATATATTGTTTGTTTTCTTTGATCTTTTGTCTTCTTTGTCTATTATACTTCTTGAATATCATCTCTTCTACTTTGATAGCCAGTATTGTGGTTATTCAACATGAGCAGAGAATATGGGTGAAACCCTTTTCTATAGGGTCATTCACAATAATATGTCAACAGTAATTACAAGTGAAATAGTTTTTGATCCTGGAGACATGGTTTAACCCTTTCCCTCATACGACAATTCTGCAGCAGACAACTTTGAACATATTTTGTCAATGGATAACCTATGACTAAAAGTGGAAAACATTGTGGAAAAAGGAGAAATTGCTCGTTTTGTGCAATTTCTTCTTTTGTCACTATGTTTTCAAAATGCCGTCTTCTGCAGAGGCGTCAGAAAGCGTCTATATAAGGGAAAGGGTATTGATTTGAACAGTGCCAAAACCTCACATAGTTAACAAACACACCAACAATCTTCCCTCTTCACCATTTAGTTGAGCAAGAATCCTGGAAGTGGCTAGGGATCAGCAAGCACCAAAAGAGATTTCTCAAAGTTGCAATTTGATAGTAATTGGTGTATCATGTGTTTCTTAGGATCGGTATTCTTATTATGTGGCTTACTTGTGTTTGTAATATCCACTATCTTTCTGTTATCTCAGAATTACTCTTTCTGAGTATTACTTGCATCTGCTTTTCTAACATTGTTTTACCCTTTCCCTCGTTTCTGCAGTATACAACTAAATGTTCCTTTCAGTAGGATTATCAAACACAGTCTAAAACAGTGTGTCAAAAGTAGAAATTGCTTATTATCAGCAGTTTCTTCTTTTGCCACATTGGTGTTAACTGTGAAGGAAAGGGTTAATTCATCTTTAATGCACCATCATTCATTAGAATGCACCTGAGTGATAATCTGTTTTCTTTGTTTTACTCTTGAACTCCTAGTTATTCTTGACTGTTCTTGAGATATAATTTTTTCAAAATAAAGTTTTAAATAAAACACTTGTTTTCTATTTCATTTATTTATAAAAACCAAACTATGTACAAAAGACAAATATATATTTAGCAGTGCTCAGCGAAAACCAACCTTAGTCAAGAAACGGCTATAAAACAGTTTTCATTTAGAAAAACTAATTCAATGGATAACGTTACTATGACTAAAAGTGGAAAACATAATGGCAAAAAGAGAAATTTTCAAAAGGCTGTCTGCTGCAGAGGCATCAGAAACCGACTGTATGAGGGAAAGGGTAAAGCATGAATGGCCAGGCAGATTTTTATTTATTTATATTCTTTATTTGTAACAAGTATACATGTACCAAGGTTGGTTTTCCTGGTGCACTGTTCATGTTTTTTAAGCATATGACATGACATCGTTGACCCGGCCCTGACATCTGAACAAATAAATTGTAACATACATGTCCAGTCAAACCTGTGTTTAAAGACCACCCATAGGAAGTGAACAATCTGGTCTTTGATCACAGGTGATCTGTAATTGCAGACTCATTTATAATAAATATATAGAAATGAGTATTTGGGAAAGAATGGTCGTTATAGATAGGGCATTGTTATTGCTAGGTGGTCTTTCACTCAGGTTTGACTGTATTATTATCAAATTTAAACATTGTTGCCAAACGTGAAATTACTCATAATTTCTGCTTTGGCTACAATGTTTTCAACTTCATTTAACAATTAAGCTATCTTTTATAGATTTTTTCAGGATTTTGTCACCATGTTTTCAAAGTCGTCTGCTGTAAATACGTTATATGCAGGTAGAGGTTAAATGAACAACATGACAAAGAATTTACGTATTCAGGAAGTTATCCTTGTAACCACTGCCAGACATTATAAACATTTAGACTTGTTTCTTCTTTGGTGCCCTTCATTAAAGTTTATGAATTCTCCTTTTCTTCAAGAGAAAATAAACTACCACATTAATTTAAAAACAACATATTTTGCGAAAAATATAGCAAATACAGAGTTAAAATTGTTATATAAAAATAACCACTGTAAGGTTCATTTTACCTTATACAAAATTGTAAGAATTATTTGTTTTAAAAACTTTTCGGATGAAATTGCCAGAAAATTGAATGTATAATTTTGATACAAAGTTGAAAACAATGTCTAAAAGGAGAACCAGTTTCTGTTCAAGAACTTGTAATGTTGTCTGTATCAGTCCACAGATGATATAGTATATTCCTATACAGCTGTGCCTCTCTCTAAGTTCTGTTTAATATCAGCTGTATACGTTCCGAAAAATCGTTCCAGTTTCTTGTTAAATCTAGCGTTTCTTTCATTAATGTAATCAATATCAGCATCTTCATCATGAGTCCTCCTTCTGCTGTACTTGGCTCGCTTTTCAATCCTGAAAATGGAAATTGATAAAAATTGCTATAGACAATTACTTAACCCTTTCCTACAACAATTCTGCAGCAGACAACTTTCAAAACCTTACTGACAAAAACATGAATAATCTCAATAAATGAGAGTTTAACTATCAAATAGAGTTGAAAATATAGTGGAAAAAAAAGAAAAATTGCCCGTGTTTAGTAATTTCTTCTTTTGCCAAAATATTTTCAAAAGTCACATGCTTCAGATGGTTCTACAAGTGGGGAAGCTTATTCCACTTGTTTGATAAATGTTTGTGTTAAAATGTTTTTAAACAACCTCTTAATTAACATTAAACCACCAGTCAAATATGATAAGAAATTTGCCATTTTACCAATTTGATGCATGGTGGAGTTATTCAAATATAAGTGGAGCTTAAACAAAATAATTAACTTCTCAAGTTGACCTGGCAAAAAGAGTGATATTACCTACTTTCCAATGCATAACCATTTCAAAAACTTTCCACAAACCATGTACATAAATTTTACATCTAAATTTGCAAATATTGTTAGTATTCCTTCAGATGGATGCAAATAAGCTCAGGTTGAACTAGTGGTTTTAATACAATCTTCTTATCTAGGAACTAGTTTAAATTCAAAAGATAATTTAACATTGCTGCAAAAAACATCAAGTTGATCCACCATTGAACATTGCACATGGGGATTTGATAATGATAATAAAGATTGTGTTTCAAAAAGTGCATTGTAATAAAATCATGAAAGATACACATGAATGATAATCATGAAGGATACTCATGAAGGGTAAACATGAATGATACTCATGAAGGATAAACATGAAGGATGCTCATGAAGAGTAAACATGAAGGGTACTCATGAAGGGTAAACATGAAGGATACTCATGAAGGGTAAACATGAAGAGTAAACATGAAGAGTAAACATGAAGGATACTCATGAAGAGTAAACATGGAGGATACTCATGAAGGGTAAACATGAAGGATACTCATGAAGGATAAACATGAAGGATACTCATGAAGGGTAAATGTGAAGTATACTCATGAAGGGTAAACATGAAGAGTAAACATGAAGGATGCTCATGAAGAGTAAACATGAAGGATACTCATGAAGGGTAAACACGAATGATACTCATGAAGGGTAAACATGAAGGTTACTCATGAAGGGTAAACATGGAGGGTAAAAA
>JAUELF010275422.1:0-10657 GCA_031471495.1 Clinocardium nuttallii | reverse complement strand
GTTTACCCAGGGATCATGAATAATTAAATTTAATTGCGCGCTAAATGATCTTAGCTGTCGATGCGCCATAAAACAATATACATTCCTGATGTTACTCAAATATCTCCATTTTAGGTCGACTCGCAAATCTCGAAAGGAAGCTCCCAACAGAACCCGCTGAGTTCTGTTACAGTGACATTGCTTTAGCAGACATGTTGAATCATGGCTGCCTGAATGAGGATTATTACATGACAACAGATCCAATGAGTAAATGCTTGTAAGTTAATCTATTACCTTATTGTCATTGTTCAGGGGTTGTGAGTTTGAATCCCAACTCGGCCAACATTCTTTCTGACGTTTGACAAAAGTTACCGTGACAGGCGTGATTCGTCTTTCACCAATGGGCTGTTTAACAGTCTTTGTGGAAAAGCAGCCAGTTGCTTCGAAAGTATGTTGTGTGATGTACTGGTATTGGAAAACCAGGAAACGCATGAGTAGGACAACTGGTTGACGTGATATGTCTGAAAAATTGTTAAAAAAGGTGTTAAACCCTAATCAATATTATCCTTTTTTTATTCTTTTCAACACATGGATGCTTTCTGACGCCTCTGAATCAGACTATTTTTGAAAACCTAGTGACAAATAAAGGAAATGGCTTAAAACGTGCAATTTCTCCTTTTGACACAATGTTTTTAACAAAGATTCAAAAAGTATGTATTAAGAGAGATTTTCAATATTACTGTTGAGATGTTTTTAAAGACGTCTGCTGCAGATTTATGTGGGAAAGGGTTAACCCTGGCGGAACAAAGTTGAGAAGAAGTTTACTATTTTAGCCCTTTCCCACATACAACAAATCTGACGCAGACGACTTTGAATATCATCTCGGAAAAATTATGAAAAATCTCCATAAATGAGTTTTATCACCAAAATGAGTTGAGGGAACTCATAATGAGCATTTTCTCCTTTTGTCTTATTGTTTTAAAATGTTAACCCTTTTCCTCATACAACAATTCTGCAGCAGACGACTTTGATCATATTTTGACAAAACATAGAAAATCTTTATAATTGAATGGATAACCTATGACCAAAAGTGGAAAACATTGTGTCAAAAGGAGAAATTGCACGTTTTGTGCAATTTCTTCTTTTGTCACTATGTTCTCAAAAAGCCGTCTGCTGCAGAGGTGTCAGAAAGCGTCTATATGAGGGAAAGGGTTAAGAGTCACTCATTAACCCTTTCCCTAATATAGACGCTTTCTGAGACGTCTCATCAGCAGAAAGGTTTTTGAAAACATGGCAACAAAAAGTGAAATTGCTCCAAACCAACAATTTTCTCTTTAGTCACCATGTTTTTATCTCTATTTGACAGTTGATCTTTCATATAAAGTAATTTTCTATATTTTAACAAGACGTAATAAAAGTCGTCTGCTGCATATTTTGCTGCATATGTGAAAGGGTTGAATTATTTACTTCATTTTGGGAATTTTTCTATTTAATACAGGTATGAGATGGCAGCAACACGATGTGTGGATTCAATATTCCTTGACCTTGATATAACATCATGTGATTCCGACACAGTTAAAAACAACTTGAACTCCCCATACATTAGATACAAGGTTCTGAATGAAACCAAACCTAATTGTGGTATGACATTATTGCTGGTTTAGCTTAAACTTATTCATTTTACATTAGATTGCGAAAAACCAGCTTTCAGCTTATATAAATCACGCTCGATGTCTGCTTGACATGAATGAAAACGTTCCTCTAACCAGGTTGTAGTCTGATTTATGCAAGGCCTTGAAATGCTAGTTAAAACAACAACAATATATAACACAGAAGCAAGAGAATATTGATATTATCTGATTTACTGATTATTTGATCGGAATGGTTAACTGGTTATTTGATCGGAATGGTTAACTGGTTATTTGATTGGAATGGTTAACTGGTTATTTGATTGGAATGGTTAACTAGTTAAAACCTTTAACCCTTTCCCTCATACAACAACTCTGCAGCAGACAGCTTTGAGCATATTTTGTCAAAACATAGAAAATCTCTATAATTAAATGGATAACCTATGACTTAAAGTGGAAAACATTGTGACAAAAGGAGAAATTGCACGTAACTGGTTATCAATATCGGTAACTGTTGACATCCCTAGTTAAAACCTTTAATTTGCGATTATGAGCAATTTTACCTCTTCAAAATTGTTTTCTAATATATTCAGAGGTGTCAAAAGTTGCATGTAGCTGTAAGAGGGTTCACTGTCATTTGTGTCAATAGAGAATTAAATATTTATTTATAGAAAGTGAATATCCATGCCTTGAGAGTATCCATGGATTCGAGGTATCTAAGGTATGTTTTGAGTCCCCAGAGAATTTGCTTCACTTGCCAGTAGCCGAAGACGAGATAAAAGACTGGACTACTGCAGATGGGAGTTCTTTTGTCTGCAGGTAAGTCAATTTACCCCCCTTTACAACAAATCTGCAGCAGACCACATTGAAAACATAGTGACAAAAACCTGAAAAATCTCCATAAAAGATAGGTTATTTGTTAAACAAAGTTGAAAACATTGTGGCCAAAGGAGAAATTGCTCATCTCAAGCAATTTCACCTTTGGCCATAATGTTTTCAAATGTCGTCTGCTGCTATGACGTCAAAAAGTGTCTGCATTAGGGAAAGGGTTAACCCTGTTTTGAACATACAACAAATCTGCAGCAGATGACTTTGAAATCATGAAATCAACTAGATTAAAATGTTGAAGTTCTCTATACAGGAATGAAAGTATACAATTGTTGAAGTCAATGCGGCAAAATGAGACTCTCCAACATACAGATGAATTTTGACTCTGACAATTGCAGCAGATGATATTTGAAACCTTTTAAAGAAAAAAAGAAATTGCTCATACTGCTCAAAATCTTATTTTGCCACAATATTTTCAACTCTATTCAATAAATAAACTTTCATTTCTAGATGTCGCGGTCTGAACTTGTTCACAGTTGGAGAGATCACATGTTAGCTCAGTCGGTAGAGTACTTGTCCTGAAAGCAAGAGGTCCTGGGTTCCAGCCCCGGATTGGCTGCATGTTTTTCTCTCCTTGTGACATTGGCGCCCAATAATGGACCGTGTCGGCGATTTATGACATCCTTGGCACTTGAATTCCGAAATTCAGGGACGAAATCCAGTTAACCAGGGGTGTATGTCACGGTCTGAGCTTCAACACAGTAGGAGAGACTTCATGTAAGCGGCCCGGTTAGCTCAGTCAGTAGAGTACTTGCCCTGAAAGTGAGAGGTCCCGGGTTCGAGCCCCGGACTGGCTGCATGTTTTTCTCTCCTTCTGACATAGAGATTATCTATAATTGATTGATTTGTCTGCTGCAGATTTGTCATATTTTGGAAATGCATAATGTTTCTATTTTATAAACGTTAATGTTAAATGTTATTTTAAAAGAGTAATTTTATATTTATATATTATAATTTTTTTTTTTCAGTGCGTATGAATTATCGTTTCGATGTGCAGAGATTATTTTTGGTGAAGTAATCAAACAAAGTTGCGCCGATATATCTGACTTTCATTCAGCCATTAGAAGCAGCATCCATGTTGGAGCAGCTCTTAAGCATGATAATCTCCCGCTGTCTGTTGAGGTGTTCAAGCACTGTGATAGTAAGCATTGTTTTGTGATTCTTCATTTTCCCTTTACCATTTCCAACATACAAGACACTTTCTGAAACCTCTGCAGCAGAAAACTTTTTAAGACATTATGGCAAAAGGAGATACAGCTCATATTGAGCAATTTCTCCTTTTGCCATAATGTTTTCAACTCTTATTTTATTATTAAACTTTCATTTATAGAGATTTTTCCTATTTTTGCCAAGATATTCAAAGGTGTCTGCTGCAGGCTTCCAACATACAGAGACTTTCAAATGCCTCTACAGCAGACAATTTTTGTAAAGAAATCTGGCAAAAGAAGAACCAATTCTCTTTTTGTCACAATGTTTTCATTCAATATTTCAACTGTCTCTTATGGAGACTTTTTTGCCTGTTATGTCTTAAAAGAAAAGGAAAATCTCTATAATTGGCTTGAATTCAATGAAACTTTATTGAAAGCTTCATTAATAAGAGGAAATGAGTTATTATTGCCCTTTTAATTTCTGTATAATATGACACAGGTATATTCCACTGGACACACACTGATCAATCATTCAAATAATTGTACTGCTTATTCTATTTAAAGGTATCATAGTTACATATCCTAACCTAGACGGATGTCCAACGATGGATGATGTCATAACTGGAATTGTATCTTTTTGCTATGCCAGATTGGTTAATGATACTTACAGTGTTAACCCTTGCAGGTAAGTGGTGCCGTGCCGTTTGCAACTTGCAACATTGAACCCCCTTTCCCTTATATAACAATTCTGCAGCAACATATTTTGTCAACAAATAGAAAATCTCTATAATTGAATGGATAACCTATGACGAAAAGTGGAAAATATTGTAGCTAAAGGAGAAATTGCTTGTTTTGAGCGATTTCTTCTTTTGTCACTTTGTTTTCAAAAAGCTGTCTGCTGCAGAGGCGTCAGAAAGCATCTATATGAGGCAAAGTGTTAAGGAAGAATGTCCAATTCTCAAACTCCACACTTAAGTTCAAAATAAAATTTCGTTTAAAAAACTTTCCCACAATATTATTCTGTATAATAAACCTACCTGTGGCTTCTTTCTTGTGACCTTTAAATATCTGCAATTCTTCCTTTAAGTTTCTGATATCAAACAGCTTTATAAGGTGATCTCTGGCGGCAGTGAGCAACCAGTTTCCATTCTTGTTCCAACTTATATCCATCACAGTGAACTTGTGAGCATGTCTGAAATGACAGATTATGGTAGAGATAGCAACAAGGAATTGTTAGCACATTTCACAAAATATTGTCTGTAGGGAATGGTTAAAACTTGTATATCCTTTTCCAACAGACAACAAATCTGCAGTAGACACATTGATATCATCTACACAAAAATATGAGAAACCTCTATAAATCAAAGTCAACATATTAGATAGATTTAAAAACATTGTGGCAAAACAAGCAATTTCTCCTCTTGTCTCAATGTTTTATCAAGTCCTCTACTGCATATGCGTCAGTACGAGGGAAAGGATTTATCTGTCAAACAGGGAATACCAAATAAGTGAAAGTCCATACCAACAAATACAAGGATCTTACTTTAGTGTGTAGTTTTTATACAGTCTTACAAAATCAATCAGTTGATATAATCAAATGGAGTTTTACATTGTTTTTAAAAATATTTGTTACAATAGGATTCCTATTGAGTACTGGGCTAGGAAATACGCCTCACTAACAGGCATTTCACCATGACTGCCTTGAGCAGAGGATTTAACCCAGGACGCCCTGTCAAACATCCCACACAAAATTTTATTCCATATTTTGAATTGATTGATTGGGGTTTAACGCCATTTTCAAGTTTTATCACTGCGGCCAGTTTTCCTACTCAACATACTATTCACAAGCAACTGGCTGTTTTTCCTCATAGACTGTTATTCCATTGGTGAAAGACAAATCACAGCGACTTTGTCAGAAAGAATGTTGGCCGAGCTGGGTTTGAACTCACAACCCCTGGATTGGTCTTTAGTATGACTCGGCAAGGGATCAAACCCACAACCTTCCCCACCCAAAGCAGACACTCTACCACTACACCACAAAGGTGAGATTTAGGTAAGGAATGAACAAACATTTCCAACAAAACAAAATCTACTGGTATGTTGGGGGTACTGGTGAAAGGAATCGTCTCACTTAAATTATTATTGGGGGTACCCACAACATAGGCTTAAGAGGGAACATATTATTCTGTTGAAAATGTATTCGCAAGAAAATCAAAAATTCCCATGAATGAATTTAATAATTAAACAGAATTGCCAAAGGAGAAATTTTCAAGTTATGAGCATTATTTTGCCAGATTGTTTTCAAAAGTCTCCTGCTTCAGATGCGCCAGAATGCTTAATGACATTAAGTAAACCTGCTTTCTAGAACAATTCTGTCAACTTACAGTGTGGCCAAACTCTGTCCAGATTTGGGATCCCAGAGTTTGATAGGGACTTGATTGTCTTTGCTTCCCGAGGCTATCAGTGATTTCTGCGGGTGCCAGGCGACACATTTCACATCTGCTCCATGGCCTGGTTAGTGGGAAAAAATAACAGTATTGGAGAATATAGATCTACATCATGTTTTACAGGAGATTCATAACTCTTTCACAAATGCAGAGGCATCTAAAGCAGCTGTTGTTTGCAAACATTGATTGTATAAAGAGATATTTTTCCCTTTCTCACATTGCTTTAAATTTCTATTCTTAAATATAGTATATTCATTACAATTCGCTTTATATGCATATCATTGAAGAAAATTTTTGGAACAAGATTTCTTTCAGTCAATTGCTGCAGATTTGTTCTTTGATGTATCGATTCTGATAGAGCCCTATAACAAGGGCTAAAACAATACTTCGAAATTTCTAAATGTTGATAGATATTTTAAAAGCCCACATATTTTTAACCCTTTACCTCATATAGACGCTTTCTGACGACTCTGCAGCAGACAGCTTTTTGAAAACATTGTGACAAAGAAGAAATTGCACAAAACGTGCAATTTCTCCTTTTGCCACATTATGTTTTTCAATTTTAGTCATAGGTTATCCATTTTTTGTCAAAATATGTTCAAAGTCATCTGCTTCAGAATTGTAGTATAATCGGGGAAAGGGTTAAGGAAAATCACTATAATTTAAAGTGGATGATAATTGAGAAAAGTTGAAAACATTGTGGCAATAGGAAAAATCATTATGAGCAATTTCTCCTTTTTCCACATTAATTTCTAAAACCGTTTGGTGCAGAGTCATCAGAAAGCAGCTGTATGTGGGAAAGGGTTAATTAATATTTTTAATATTTCTAAACAGTTTTTCAACAAAGTTAAAACCTGCATGTTTTTGGATTGCTGATGTTGTTGTTTGTGTAGTATTTACATTGCATCAATCTTGCATTTCGGCTGAATAACTTTCATTTACATTAAAGTTTGACCGATTCTAACCAAATTTCATAGGAAGATTGATGGATTGAAAGCCTGGGATTGTTTTCAGAGGTCACTTGCTTCAAGGTGAAAGGTCACTGGTACTAGAAATGAAGACCATCTGTTGAGCTTAGTTACATGGCAGTGCCATGTTTCTGGTTTTGACCCTTTCCCACATACAGACGCTTTCTGAAGCCTTTGCAGAAGACAAATTTTGTAAAACATCTTCGCAAATATGGAAATTGCTAATTTTCTTCATTCATCATGAGCCTTTCATTTCTAGTGATTCTTTCAAAGTTGTATGCTGCAGATTTGTTGTATGTGGGAAAGGGTTAATCTTGATGGTAAATCATTAAAATAACATGAAATGGTAGATTCATAGACTGGTTATATCTCTTTAATAACATGTTAAAACTCTTGAGGTACTTACAATATCCAACTTAATTAAAGGCTTTGAAAAGTGTCTAGACGAAAACGCCTCGCTGGTGTAGCAGATGAACTTCCGCCTTCGATGAGGGTTCAAAACCTTAGTAAGGCCTGGTCATACCAAAGGACTAAGAGCGCCTGCCTTCGATGAGGGTCCAAACCTAGGCCTGGTCATACCAAAGGACTAAGAGCGCCTGCCTTCGATGAGGGTCCAAACCTAGGTATACCAAAGACTTTTAAAATGGTAGTAATGGCTCTCCTTCCTGGGCGCTGGAATCCGCTGTGGTCGAGTGGTTAGCGTCGCGGATTCCTTGCTTTAAAAAAACAAGTATGATTAATGACTGGTGGTGGCAGAAAAGAACCAGGATACCATTTAAACATAACGTAATATACCCTTTCCCTCGATCATACGACAATTCTGCAGCAGACGACCTCGAACACATTTTGTCAAAAAATAGAAAATCTCTATAATTTAAAACCAACCTATGACTAAAAGTGGAAAACATTGTGGCAAAAGGAGAAATTGCTTGTTTTGAGCAATTTCTTTTTTTATCACTTATGTTTTCAAAAAGCCGTCTGCTGCAAGCGGCATCAGAAAGCGTCTATATGAGGGAAAGGGTTAAAATATAGTACTGGCAATGTACAGAGGGCACTAGCAGTGATTAAACTGAAATACTGTCTAAAAAGGCATAAAACACCATTCAGAAATGCAAAACACTTTCTCACATAAATCAAATCCGCAGCAAGCAACAATTATTATTTAAAAGAAGGGAAAACAGAAATTTTATTTCAAAAGTTGTTTGCATTTTGGAAGGCATTGGTGATCAGGACTGATTTTTATCTGACATGCTGAAATCATAAATTGTAACAGTTTACTTCGAGAAAACATTTAAAGGTCTGAATGTCACATTTTATATTGTCTTTCTGTGATTTTATTGTATTGGAGAGAGCATCACTCATGTATCATTTTATCTTTTGTTTTTTTCCTGGATTTCCTTTTATGGTCTGAACCCTCTCCTCATACACATGACCCATTTTGACGCCTCTGTAGTAGACGACTTTTGTCGCAAAGTTTTTAACCCTTTCCCTCATATAGACGCATTCTGATGCCTCTGCAGCAGACAGCTTTTTGAAAACATAGTGGCAAAAGAAGAAATTACACAAAACGTGCATTTCTCCTTTTGACACAATGTTTTCCACTTTTAGTCATTATTAAGGTTTTCCATTCAATTAAAGAGATTTTCCATTTTTTGAAAAAAATATGAGATCAAAGTCGTCTGCTGCAGAATTGTTGTATGAGGGAAAGCGTTAACCCTTTTCAATTATAAGTGTGTCCCTTTTTGTGATACCCTTGGGGTTTTCATCTGCATCAAAACCTTTCAACATTTTCAAATGAAACTTATTGTACATACATGTTGCATGTCTATATCATTGAGTCACATATTACTCTGGCTTTAATGACTATTCTGAAATGCCTCTTTTTAGCTCCACCTATCCGTCATGTGTAGTATGCGGGTGTATGGTGTGTGTCGTCAAAAGTTTCTACAATATCTCCTTCTAAACGGCGTAGATATGTGGTGAGAACAATGGTCCAGTGGTCTTCTACCAAGATTGTTCAAATTATACTCCTCTGGGGGACAAATTTGGCCCTGCTATCAAAAATACTTAATCTTGTTAAAGAAAAACTTTTGTTACTAATTGTAACATAAACTTTTCTTTGGTGACCTTCTTAGTCATAATATGAGTATAGGTGCTACCTATTTCGGGTAAACATTTATTAATTAGGTTTGTGATCGGTAAATAATTCTCCGTGAGTCCTACCGACCAAAGCAAAGAAAATAAAAATCATCATCAGGTTAAGCTTATATTTAACTTTAAAATATGGCCAAGATTTTAAATCCATGAAATTATGATGATAGGTACAACAAATAATCAACTTGTCCTTCATTAAGTTCTTCAAATGAAACGATTCCATAATTTACGGAACTACATTTGTGACAAGTTAAACTAACATTTCCTATTATTTCTGTTGTTTTCCTTTTTGTTATTTATTCATCATTAAATTCATTTGCTTTACGCTGATAGAATGATGTCATAATTTATATTTGTAACTTCCAGAAAGTCAAATAACCCTTATGAGTTTTTATTTGAACTCGTACTTTAAGAAATAGGCGATGATTGTTATTAAACGGAAAT
This sequence comes from Clinocardium nuttallii, assembly GCA_031471495.1. Lineage (NCBI taxonomy): Eukaryota > Metazoa > Mollusca > Bivalvia > Cardiida > Cardiidae > Clinocardium > Clinocardium nuttallii. The sequence continues at coordinate 1,001 of JAUELF010275422.1, read as the reverse complement.
GATTTCTCTTAAAATTACTTGTGCTCGTTCATATCATCCAATCAAAACATAGCAGAATCGTGACTGCATCGAAAAATCCACTCTGGACACGATTTTTGGAAAGACTGTATAGCAAAGTTTTACAAAGTTCATACACATTAGTCATTAGCCGGCTTTACTGTCAATTTGTTTACCCATATTGATATCCAATTTTAAGGAGCCTCTAAATTTCAACTTTTGCCTACTTGTTTATAAAGTTTTCTTATTCAATACTTATATTTCTAATAATTCTTTAATCTTCAGTTATTATGCCCCCTTTTGAAGAAAGAGTGGTATATTGCTTTGCACATGTCGGTCCGTCCGTCCGTCTGTCTGTAGACCAAAGCTTGCCTGAGTGATGACATGGAGTTTGGGCCTGACCAGAAGATGAACCCTATTTATTTTGAGGTCATTGGGTCAAAGGTCAAGGTCACTGACCTTTTTAGCTCACCTGAGCACAAAGTGCTCAAGGTGAGTTATTATTGTGATCGCCTTTTGTCTGGGGTCCGTTGTCCGTCGTCCCTCAACATCTTCTCCTCAGTAACCAGTGGGTCAATTGGGATGAAACTTCACAGGAAGCATCAGGACTCTCAATGACCTCACCAGAATTCCTTCAAATTTTCGGGATCCATGCAGAAGTCTGGTTTCTTTGGCAACGAAATAAAAAAACCTTCAAAGTTCTTCTTTTCCAAAACTGGTTGGCAGATTTTCAAATTATTTTGTAGAAATGTTCCTTTGATGACCATCTATCAGATTCCTTCAAGCCATGTTGATTTGTCGAATAACATGGCTGCCAAGGATTGGGGCTATTTTTCCTGAATATGGCTATTGTGAAAACTTAAAAAATCTTCTTCTCCAAAAGTGTCCGACTGATTTTCAAATAATTTTGTAGAAATGTTCCTTGGGTGACCCTCTATCAGATTCCTTCAAGCCATATTGATTGGTTGAAAAACATGGCCGCCAGGGGGGCGGGGCTATTTTGC
>JAUELF010275411.1:0-10658 GCA_031471495.1 Clinocardium nuttallii | reverse complement strand
TAGATGTTTTCAACTTTTTTCAGTAATTATACCTTCATTTAAGGGGATTTTCCATGTTTTTGCCTAGATGTTTTCAAAATCGTCTGCAGATTTGTTGTATATGGGAAAGGGTTAATCAATACTGAGAAGATGTAGAATTTTATATTTGTCTTCACCGATCGCGAATGTCCTATGGTTATGTGTCCAAAAGCACCGTTCATTTATGTTGAGTCCGACGCTGGGGACAGTGGGATAAACAAGATGGCTGTTTGTGTAAGTAATACAAAGTCCTACAAGTAATACTTTCTTTATGTGAATACAAAACAACTTAATAGTACCCAACATAGGGAGAACTCATCATAATACGAACCCATGCATAGGACAAGGTACGCGTTGGCTTTTGCGAACAGCATTAACACACAGTCTGATCAAGACCTACACCGTACACGCATTACTAACACAAGCGTGTTAGAAGATTAAGTCAACTGTTGAATATTAATAAAAGACTGAGCAGGTGACAGGCGGATCTTAAACTACACTGCCCAAAAACGCGAACGTGTTCCCTTTCTCATGCACTGGCATTTTGTTTTGTTACTGACTGAAATCACCATTTTTTGTCACCACATATCATTCCGAGAACTACGTGAAAAAGTTACTGGAATTTTCTGCTATTTGTCTAATAAAGTAATGCTGATATTGTATATACGTATTCGTGATTATCTATATATATTCATCTTAACGTTTAGGTTGAGTATGCTTATAAATACAGACATAAATGAGTCCCTATTGGATAATACAGAACGAGATTTGAGTTCTACTCTGTACCTGATTTGAGAATTGAAAGCACACGATGCATGTTCTACCGAGTAGCTGAATAACTGAGCGATATTCTTGTTTTTACCTTTTCCCTCATATAGACGCTTTCTGACGCATCTGCAGCAGACGGCCTTTGAAAACATAGTGACAAAAAAAGAAATTGCTCAAGACGAGCAATTTCTCCTTTTGCCACAATGTTTTCCACTTTTTATCCATTCCATTATAGAGATTTTCTATTTTGTGACAAGATATGTTAAAAGTCGTCTGCTGCAGAACTGTTCTATGTGTGAAAGGGTTAAGATAAGCCCCTTCAGGCTAATTCAGTTATGATTTCCCCATCCCCTTATTCCTCTGTACAGATATCCTCTCCCCGTGTATTAAGATGAGCCTCTTTAGGCAAATTGAATAGTATTCAATATGTGACTAGTGAAGACTTTGATGAGCCGGTACAAACACATAGTCTCATCAAAGTCATCATTGTTTGACTACATATCGCATTAACCCACATACAATAACTCTGCAGCAGACGACTTTGAAAACATAGTGACAAAAACCAAAAAAGATAGCTTAATTGTTAAATAAAGTTGAAAACATTGTAGCTAAAGGTGAACAGTTTTCGCCATGAGAGCCAAATACTTCCCTATTAGAAGCCGGTTTGTTTCGCAACTTTTTATACATTGTTTCCTTTGTATTGCCTCTTTTAATACGACTTTTTAATCAAAAATCTAAATTATAGATACATGTTTCGAAATTTGTAAATCAAGTGATAACTTATAGCATAACAGTTATGACTGTTTGACTTGAATATATAATGAATGCCGTTTCGCCTCATGTGGATTGCATTTTTAAAAATCTGATCTCGCTACATGCATTTGATATCGTTTACATTGTCGTTCGTATTCCGTTGACTCCCGCAACTGATTTTGCGAAGCATGTGCAGTCAGTCATCACTATAGCACCAGGTCAACTCAACATGTTTATCTTGATATTCCTTGAATTGGCGATGCACTTTATCAAATGACAAAAGTCTATTCTATAGTTAGCTGTACTCTATATGTATACATAAGTATTTTACGCCAATGCAGAGCTATACATAGGAAGAGAATATCATATCCCAAGGTCCTTGCTTGAACTCCAAACCCTATGTTGTTGGAACTCAAAAAGATTCGTGAGACGATTTATAAGCACCTACAACATAGGTTTTAGTGGAGCTATACGGGAGATATGGATGGTAAACGACCAGTTCACTCCTCCTTATCTAGTCCTCTGTCAATGTCCTGGCTGATCTTTTTCTACATCGTTCACCTTTGTAAATTTCGGCAAACACACAGGTAGTCAGTTGCTTGAAAAGCCTCCTGTGTGTAACAATCCTGGAAATGCATGTGTAGGTGAACTGGTCGCCGTTATATGAATTAAGTATTTATGAAAAATGTGTTTAAAGAATAAATCCTTCTATCACGAATAAACTGAACATGATTCGCTGTGTGTTCATCCTTTGCGCGCAGTAAGTGTAATGACATTTGCAAACTTTGCTTATTCTGACAGATGAACTAATAACGCTTAACCCTTTCCCACAACAAATCTGCAGCAGACGACTTTGAAAACATAGTGACAAAAACCTTTAAAAAAATCAAATCCCCATAAAATATAGCTTAATTGTTAAATAAAGATGAAAACATTCATTATTCACCTTTGGCAACAATGTTTTCAAAAGTCGTCTGCTGCTATTGCGTCAAAATGTGCCTGCATGTGGGAAAGGGTTAAAGAAGAAAAAGAGGATTTGAAACAGCATTATATACTTTTATAATGGCATAAGCTTTAATTAGCATACATAATTCATATTTTAAGTAAACATTTAAATATGGGGACAAAATGTAGTTTAAAGTCGCGTACAGCAGAATAATTATGGGCTAATCTAAGAATTATGAATTCACTTTTTATCAGGTACCTCTTTTTATCTAAGATTTCATTCTGTGTTTTTTTGGCCGCAGTTTTGACCTAGGTGTTAAACGAATGATGTAGATTGTTGAAATCAAATGTTGTATATTAGGAATAATGCCGAAGAAATAACGTTTTGATTGGTTCATAGTTATGTTGGCGATTAATAAGATGAAGTTTTAAAATGAAATGTTTTGCAAACTAACCTTTAATTGTTTTCCTTAAGAAATGAATTTCAATTAAAACTTATACACCTCGTGGGGGCGTCGCGTAATCTCCAGTCATGTGACGTATTCTCGGCCTTGATAATCCATTTATAGAAACTTAAGCTGGATGACCGATAAGCTTTTGGTAGATTACATAGACTGTAAGCCCATTGGTGAAAGACGAATGACGCATGTCATAGTGACTTTTTGTCAAACATTGAAAAGAATGTTGGCCGAGTTGGGATTCGAACTCACAACCCCTGGATTGAAAGCTCGCGTTGCGATCGACTGAGCTACCGGGTCTCGGCTCGTTGTAATGAAAAATATTTCAACCTGACAACTATTTTTTTGGATGAACATTCTGGTTTTTCGCAACAAGTTTCAAGATTAAGACGTCTCAATTTGCGGACGCATTTTGATGATCAAGTTTATTTAAACGCATGTTAGCCTTAACGCAGTAGTTATTGCCTTTGGATATGTTCGACCGATGCAGATCCAGATCAGTATGTGCATATACAGTGTCAGGTCAGGATATACGCTGTTAGAAATTGAACATGAATAACGTAACTATTCTGGTAGAGATTGGGCGACGCATCTGCAGCAGACGACTCTTGAAAACATTGAAGAAAATGAAGAAATTGGTCATGATGTGCAATTTCTCCTCAATATTTTCATTTTTCTTCTTTTTTTAAGAGTTTTGCCTTGATGGTTTCAAATTAATCTGGTACATAATGTTTGCATGTTGGTAAAAGTTGAACTACAACACATGATAAGTGATTTAAGTTCCATTTTCGTTCAAAGCTCCTACATGTACTCGTATGTAAGAATACGCAGGTCAAGGTTTAGCCTGTGACTGACCTGTTCTTGATACCATACTGTCTCGGTAACATAGAATTACCATCAACTTGGATGTGTTTTGTGAAATATGCATTAAACCGCCCCTAACCCTCCAAAAGAGGCCCCAGTATTAACTCGTATTTACTTAAAAGATACGCCATTGATTGGACATATCAGCTTAACATGCATTTTCGTCCTTTAATTATTCATTTACAAAAAACTGTCTTTCTGGATATATTTGCAAACATTATCAATAATAATGTGTTCAGACTGTAAAAAGACTACCATCTTCGCCAACGACTACAATGTTCACTCACACGTTCAGTGCTATCAAAATGACCCTTTTCCATTTGACTTGACATGTACGCGTTTTGAACGTATTGTCCAATTAAGGTGACAGCACAAATGACCAGGTTATACGCTAACCATGTATTTACTGCCGGACAAAAACGCAGGTTCTTTTTTCTTATTTCTGTCATTCTGATTGACACTGAGTATGTTGACCCTCCGGCCATATACGTATCGAATGAACGGTCACTTATTGCTTCCCCCATTATCTAAACCGTCTATCTCATACGACAATTCTGCAGCAAACGACCTGACATATTTTGTCAAAAAGTAGAAAATCTCTTTAATTGAATGAATAACCTACGTCTTAAAGTGGAAAACATTGTGGCAAAGAGAGAAATTGCTCGTTTTTAGCAACTACTTCTTTTGTCACTATGTTTTCAAAAAGCCGTCTGCTGCAAATGCGTCAAAAAGCGTCTATATGAGGGAAAGGGTTAAACCGTTTACCTCATATGCTATTTTTAGAGTCGTCTGTTTTAACCCTTTCCCACATGCAATAATTTTCAGTGCAGCAAATGAATCCGAAAACATACAGGCTTAACAGTTTTCAATGTTTAAGCAATGAAAGTAGAGTATTAATTAAAGTATAAAATAGTGTGGCTAATTGAAACATTGTTCTTTACGAGCAATTTAACCTTTTGTTTAAGTCAACTGCTGCATAATGCTGCAGTCGAACACTGCATATGCGTCAAAATGCGTCTGCATGTTAGAATGGGTTTAAGTATTAGACAAACTATAACATTAGAGAAATATTGGTGATTTTTCCACGGCCAGTAGCGGAGTGCTCGCTTGAAACAAGGCCAGGCCAGCACAGAAAAGTTCTCGATCAAAGCGTCATAACCGAAATAACAAATATTTATTTCCTTTCAATTAATAGTAATTATATTTAGAAAAGAAGATGTTGACAGTTTCTATTTGGCCGGATACTAGGCCAGAAGAATAACTGTAAACAAATACAAAGTAGCTGCATTCACAATCACGTAGTTAATACAGTATTTATTCAGCCTATGTATATATACAGATACTACTCATACGTATTAGTAGTTCCCGACATATGAGCAGTCCCGCGAGAAAACCAACATGTTGGACTCTGCGTACTCTTTACCTTTATCCCCCTGAGACGGAATGTGTCGGCTCGGATCAGTGTGCTCGGACAGCGCAGGCTGATTTTGGGTCGATACATTACGCAGATGCCATAATGTTGGTTTTATCGCGGGACGGCTCATATACTATTAATTACTTGAACATCCGATGTTAAAAGTTGAATTACCCTGAAAAGTGGAACGAATATTTACTTAACTAATTGAAAACATATTTTGAAAAGTAATAGACTGTTTGTTGTATAATGTTAAATATAAATCACGTCGCTAACTCGGGTAATTTCTGGGTCTATTAAGTACGAATGCGATTGAGTAATTGCACCTATATTACAACAATGTTTTTAAATGTTGCCGAAGTGTTATATTTCCTCTTTATCATGGAAATAGTTAACCCTTTCCCACATCAGACGTATTCTGACGCCTCCTCAGCAAAAGAAGTTTTGAACACGTGTTGACAAAAGGAGAACTTGCTTAAAAAAAGTCACCATGCTTTTTAAATTCAATCTTATTATTGAACTTTCATTTAAAATGAGTTTTCATTTTTGTTTCCGGTGTGTTTTTTAAAAGTCGTCTGCTGCATATTTTGCTGTATGTGGGAATTGGTTAAGAATATAGACAGGTCATAAATAATGTGACGGGCTACCAGACGACAGTGCTTATCTAACTTATCAAACGCTCGCCGAAGACGATATCACATTTCAATTACGGTTCTTGATCAGAAAGTTAATTGTAAAACTAATAAACCCCTTAATAATATCATGATCGGAACTGTTCGGGTATTCCGTTATTTAATGTCATAACATTTCGTTAGACTCTTTCAAACGTGCATAAGCATCTGCATTAGACAAGTTTTGAAAACTTAAAATTTACCAAAGTCTCCCGTTGCGTGAAAGTATATGCAATACTCAGCAAAAAAGTTCATAATTTTGTTCGGACAACTTAGTTGTGTAAACCCTGACTTCCTCCTGTCCCTCTGTGTCTCTGGTAATCATCTGCATGTATGAGAAAACAAAAACCATGTCATGCGAATGTAGTAAATAGTAGGAATGGCTACGAATACCAAAATTAGTATTTTGTTCAAATCCGAGTACACGCATTCAGATTTCTGTTGAACCCATGGAGTGTTAGTGAAAATACTTAAATAGCTATATGTTTAATGAATGCTTTAAATTATTAGATTATTACCTGCACGAGCATCGGTGGTTCAGTGGTAGAATGCTCGCCTGCCACGCGGGCGGCCCGGGTTCGATTCCCGGCCGATGCAAACTTTTTTACTAGATATATAGATGTTTCCGTGACAAAAAAAGTCAATATTCTATGTAAATAAATATCAAGTTATTTTCGTTTCAATTATTTATTTTTTTGAGCAAATCTTTACCTTTTATACAACTTAAGCAATTTTAATTTATGTCACAATGTTTTCAAACATCGTCTGCTGCAGAGGCGTCAGAAAGAGTATGTATGAGGGAATGGGTTACACACACCATTTACTTAGATTACTCAAGTGCTCGTTTTGAGTAATGTCTACTGACCGATAGTACTATCTTAAGTCGTAACATTCGGCCTGAAAGTAAAGTGTTAAACAAATGAACATGTTATTGTTAAGTTACAAGTCAGGTGTACATTAGTCAATACCAATATCAATCGATTGACATAAATCAATGAAGTAAGTTATCCACTAATATGTGCAAGCACTCTCCAACAAAGTGTACATATGAGTCGTCCCACAAGAAAACCAACAGTGTGTACACTATGCAATGTATCGACTCGGATCAGCCTGCGAAGTCCGCACAGGCTAATCCGGGCCAGTTTAGCCTTCGCGGCATGCTTAGCGCTGATTCGGGTCGATACTGTACGCACAGTTCACAATGTTGGTTTTCTCATGGAACGGCTCGTGAAGCAGGTTCCCTAAAAGGGGGAAAGTTCACAATCTTCATCAGACGATTTGAAGCAGACGAAGATGGCACTTCAAAAGCCCCGTCACACGACACCCTAAAACCCTTTAAGATAACGTCCATCATCGTAAGATACGCCAAGTTCATTAAATATAATCACTTAGGTGCCGGTCACGCCTTGTCCCGCCTTTGCGGCAGACTTATTTTGAAAAATATTACCGTTGCAAAGGAATTGGTATCTTACAGACAACTGTTACGTTTTACATAATTCTACCGTCTATCCGCCGATACGCCATGTTTAGTTTACTCTTCTTTGGGTTTGCTTACTTGAGATTTAACGGCGTTTTCAACAAGAGTTCAGTTATTGAGGGATACAACACTTATAAATTCAGTATTGCGACTTAACAGTACTAGGCTAGGTAATGCGCATTGCTTGCAGACACACTCCCCGAGCACTGACCGAACCAGAGACAAGATGGTCTCAAACTCCTGACGAAAAACATATTCTATGAAGTGCTCATCATGAGCAATTTCTTGTTTTTCCACAATGTGGTCTGCTGCAAATGTGTCAACATGTTTATGTAGGTGGGAAAGGGTTAATGATGCACTGGAACTAACAGTTCCTTTTCGAATGATCTGGATCTACAATGATCGCAAATGGCTCGATGTTTTACATTAGTGTTATACGCGAACGTAAACTATGACGCTGTGTAGTTGTAATTACTCGCAATATCAGTTTCCCTTTCCTACATGTAATTTAACTCTTTCGAAAATTAAATTTGTTCAATTTCAAAATGTATTATACTTCATGTACCTTTACAAGCAGGCCTGGTGCATTCTACATGTGTGTATGCATCAGAGTGTTTCGTTTACTCAATGAAAACAAACACTCTGATGCAGGCCTGGTGCATTCTACATGTTTGTATGCATCCGAGTGTTTCATGTACTCAATGAAAACAAACACTCTGATGCAGGCCTGGTGCATTCTACATGTTTGTATGTATCCGAGTGTTTCGTTTACTCAATGAAAACAAACACTCTGAAGCAGGCACTCTCGTGGCTTCCTTCAACGCCAATCAAAGTCGGCATCCGGCCTCAAAAGCATTAAACGTGTTTACTCAACAAATATAGGGGAACCAATGTAGCTCTTCATTAGGATGGTGATGAAAGAAAATTGCCCATCATGCATCTGCAATATCCATCTTCTTCTGGAGTCCATTTGTTTGTATTTCTGATAACGACTCACTTTGATGAATGTTTACATTGTTTTGAAGCGTCAAGTTAAATTGGGTTTCTTCTACTCATTAGCTTCTATTAGGACACTTTTGAACTTTTGGAGTCGCCGACATTTTAAACAAAAAAAGCGTTATTTTCTTTAACTGTGACGTGTTTGAGAAACCGTTACACACATGCACGTCCTGAAAACAGCATGACTGTTATAAGATAGCTGCATTATACAGATGGCCTGTTTACCCTTTCCCACATACAGCAAGTGTGCAGCAGATGACTTTGAAAACATGCAGTCTCTCTATAAATTACGGTATCATGCTAAAACAAGTTTGAAATATTGTGGCAAAAGTAGAAATTGCTTGTTTTGAGCATTTTCTCCTTTTCTCACAATATGTCCAAATGTCGTCTGCTGTAAAGGCGTCTGAAAGCATTTTTATGTGGGAAAGGGTTAAACACGTGATTTAATATATATAATTTTCTATCCTCTCTAGTTTACTCTCGTACCGAAGGTCCCGTGATCGGTTCCGTGCCGAGCGGGTTCTGCCTTTGGGAGTTTCCACACGCACGTTGTAAATACTGGGTATATTCGGATTGTACTAACACACAGAGGAAGTTAAAATGTGTTCTGAGTGTTGTATGCGATTGTTGGTCCAAAAAGATTGCAATCATTTTCGCTGGATGAATTATTATTTTCACAATGCATGAGCCCTATTTTCTTTCTGGATTGTTTTAACGCTTAGAGGTAACGATTTTGAATGATATAGGGTGTTCTACATGAGAAAGGATTAACGTGTGACAACTGAGGGCTGTAAGTGGTTGATTTACATGCAAACAAAGTGTTTATCTGGTGTATTGTGGTCATTATGTACCTGCTGACGACCAACTAAAGTGATAGCTCTCTGTGTTTCACTACCATTATCACTTATAGTATTCCGTTATGGAATAGCAACACGACTCCTTGCCAGACTCACTTATGTAGACTCACCTATGTAGATAATCACCGTCTGTAGTACGTGGAAATAGGTATGAGCCGTTCCAATAGAAAACTAACATGATGGAGTTTAATATCGAACCGGATCAGCCAATTCATGTCGCGCAGGCTTACACGGACAGACAATTTCGCCTTCTGTGTATTTTCTGGTTCAGGAATCATTACGCTATACCTCTATCCTCCTGGAGGCTGATCTTGGTCGACACATTACTCAGGTTCCATAATGTTGGTTTTCTCGTGGAACGGCTCATTTAAATAGGGTTTAAGAACTTTACTTTTTCCCACTTGCAGACTCATTTTCCATGTAACTGCATCAGCCGACTTTTGAAGACCATTGTAGCAAAGGTAGACAAAGATCAATTTATCCGTCTACTTTACAATTTTTTCAACTCAAATCAATAATTCTTCTTTCTCTTATAAGAGATTCAATACATTAGCCTAGATGTTATCAAAGTTGTTTACTGGAGATTTATGGTATGCTGGACAGAGTTAAACCTTTTCTTTTTGAAGTACAATGATTAGTGATCATATTAACCACAGGTTCTTTGCAGGGGCGATTTATCTAATATTTCACAAACAAACCGAACAATACTTATTGACCGATGGAACGAAACGAGAGCTAAATATAATTAGCATTGTGTTCAAATTCAAACCTCCGCGGAATAAAATGACTATGATAAAACATTCACTATCATGTTTAAACTCTTTCCCACGTACAACACATCGATAGCGGACGACGTAGAAAACATGCCCGATTTCTTAAAGAAAAAGTACAATAATTAAATAGAGTTGAAAACATGGTGACAAAAGGAGAAACGGCTCGTTTTGAGCAATTACTTGTTTTGTCACTGTGTTTTCCAAAAGCCGTCCACTTCAGAGGTGTCAGAGAGCGTCTATATGGGGGAAATGGTTAATGACCAGTCCAAAAACAGCAGGTGTCATTCGACAAAAGTTAAGAATTAATATCAATAGTAAATACAGTGAGAGAAATGATTTATCAACTTAATGATTCAATGCTGTGGAAAAACAAATTTACATGTTATGTGTGACCGAAAGCTCTTAGGATTGTAACCTGATATATTTACTATAATCAGATGACATATAATTGATCGGAAAGTACAAAACATTCATTTGAATCTCCATAAACCTATCTTCTACTGTGGAATATGCTGTGGTCGAGTTGGTTAGCGTCGGGGATTTCGAAACAGGGTGCCCCGGATTCGATCCCCAGTCGCGGCACAACGGTCATGGTGGAGTGCCCTTGGGCAAGGCACATTTTCTAGCTTAGTACTGGTTTGTTTACCCAGGGATCATGAAT
>JAUELF010275400.1:428-10659 GCA_031471495.1 Clinocardium nuttallii | reverse complement strand
AAAGAGCCATACTCCACGAAAACTAACATCAGATTCCGCGTTGTTTCATAAAAGAGCCATACTCCACGAAAACTAACCATCAGATTCCTCGTTGTTTCATAAAAGAGCCATACTCCACGAAAACTAACCATCAGAATTCCCCTTTCCCACTTACAGACACATCTTAAGCAGAAGAGTTTTGAAGACAGTTTGGTGGAAAGAGAAGTTGCACACAATGATCTATTTCTCCTTTTGCCACAATGTGTCCTGATCAATATTGTGTATTATTATTTATTGTGATTTTTAATAGTTTTTGCCTAGAAGTTTTCAAAGTCATCTGCTGCAGATTTTTCAATATCAGTTTCGAGATTAATCAGTTTCTACTCTTCAAAATTTGAAAAACATACAAAGGATGCAAAACTCAATTACGTCGACTAAAAAATAGAGGTAATCAATATTTTATTGTACTCTTTCAGGCAATAATGAATGCTTTGTTAGAAAGACAGAGGAATGAGAAGAAAGATTTGGTCAGTAAAACACACGGGCTTCCAGAAAAGGTAAAATTTCTATTTCTCTTAACTCTTCTTAAATCTTTAAGGCCTATTAATATCTGCCAATACTTTGAGCTCAAAATGTCAAAAATGCTTATTGTACTTTTTTAAAAGTTTCAAAAGAGGTTTAGATTTTCCCCTCAGATGTCCTCAAAGCAGATGACAAAAAAGTATCAAGTAAATGGCTAAAACAACTATTATTGATTGTTGTTATCCATGAATTGTAAAAGGTAAGTACTCATTGAAGCAACTCCAATAGAGATTCTATTTGATAAATCAAAACATTGTATTGCATTGACATATTCATACCCTCCTCATCAGCAATTTCTCCATTTGCCACACTGTTTTCAATACGGGTAATTATAATTAAATATTATATATTATAAAAGATTTCAAATTTTTATGAAGATGAATTCAAAGTCGTCCTACAGATTTGTTTTTATGTGGTAAAGTGTTGATAATGTATTTATTTCCATGTGGTAAAGTGTTGATTATGTATTTATTTTCATGTAGTAAAGTGTTGATAATGTATTTATTTTCATGTGGTAAAGTGTTAATTATGTATTTATTTTCATGTGGTAAAGTGTTGATTATGTATTTATTTTCATGTGGTAAAGTGTTGATAATGTATTTATTTTCATGTGGTAAAGTATTGATTATGTATTTGTTTTGCAGGAGAGAACAGATTTATTGAATCTAATGAATGATCAACACATGTCTGAACAGAACGCAGAAACCTATAAACTGAAACTTGAACAGGATGAGGAAACAGAAAAACTCAGAAAGGTACAGTGAATGCCTGTATACTACCATTGTGTAAAAATGAGACAAAGGAACAACCCTGTATATTTTTTTGTATATATACATTTATGATAGGAGTGTTGGAAAATAGACATCTCACTTGATTTTTGTTCTCGTTTGATGTCGTTTGTAGTTAATCCTTTCCCATATATAGGCGCCTTCTGACGCCTCTTCAGCAAATGACTTTTGAAATCATTGTTGCCAATGAAAAAATTCCTCATGATGAGCAATTTCAACCCGATTGAATGATAAAAGTATCATTTATAGAGATTTTCTATATTTTAGAGTTATATAATTTGAATGTTGGCTGCTACAGATTTATTGTATGTGGTAAAGGGTACCAACATACTGCTTCTGCAAAATAACAATTTCTTCACCACAATGTTTTCAACTTCATTCAATATTAGGATATCTACAATCATGAAGACTTTCCATAAATTTGCCTATATGGTTTTCAAATCCACTACTGCATACTAATTATTTGAGGAATAGGGTCAATTAAAATATATACATTACTAATTATTTTCCTGCACTTCTTTATTCATGTCTCCTTGATTGTTGTTTCATACAGGAGTTTGCCATAAGACGGAGAATGGGACTGAAGGAGATCCAGAGTCAGGCGCTGAAGGACGCACAGGATTTGGGTAAATTGACGGACCAGCAGATGAAATGGATGATGTCAGAACACACAAACAGCCAGAAAGCCCTCGAGGACATTTATGATGAGGAGATATCAAAACAAAGAATGGCCCTTGAAGAAAAACTTGCCAAGAGAAAAGCCATTGCTCAAGCTGCTGTAAGGCATCTTCTATGATACAAATGACTTAACCCTTTCCCACATAAAGATGAGTTCTGTCGCCTCTGCAGATGACGACTTTTGAAATCATTATGGCAAAAGGAGAAATTGCCACAATAATCTTACCTCTATACAATAATCATACTATCATTTTTAGAGATTTTCTGTATTTTGGAATTGATAATTTCAAAGGCATCTGCTGCTGATTTGTTATATTTTGGAAAGGGTTAAGATGCTAATGCAGAGGACTTTATCTCAAATTTGTAGCCCACTATTGTAGTTTTCTCCTTAGATCTTTACAACAAAAATGATTTTAAAAAAAACCCATCATGCAGTATTAGGATTATTTCTCATCTCTAAAGTAAAGCCGGGATTGCTCTGTCGGTAAATATGAGGGCTATCAATCTAGTTGTTGTGAGATTGGCTTGGACTTTCCTTCTTACCACTGTCAATGTGACAACTCTCTTTGTGCTAAATAGTCTATGTGTAAAGGTAGCAAGTTTTTTTTTGAGAAGTAGTGTGGAGTATGGCAGCGAGAATGTCGGGAAAACGCAGGTTGGATGAACTGCAATCATGGTCATAAAGTCAATTTCAGCATCGATTATGAATATTTGACCGAAGATTTATTTTATTTTTAATTTTCACAGGAAATCCAAGAAGAAGATAATGATGATATTCTTAATACAATTGCTGGACAACAAATTGCTATGGTTGAAAAACTCAAAAAGTAAGAATTTGATAAATGATTTAACCCCCCCCACCCCTTTCCTTCATGTATTCAAATTTCGAAGCTGCTGTAGCAGACTTTTTGATAATGTTTTGGCAAAAGGAGAAATTGCTCAATTATCCACTTTAACCCAATGTTTCATTGATATTCAATAACTTTATACTTTTATTTAAAGAGATGGTTCATATATTTGCCAAGATGTTTTCAAAGTTGTCTGCTGGAGATTTGTTGTATGGTGGCAAAGGGTTAAATGTTGTTTTACAGGTTTTTTCGTCGTCAATTAATGAAAGGTTATACTTTACATTATATTTTGGTTGTTACCCAAGAAGAAAGGCTTTAAATTTATTACAATTTTAAATTTTAAAACATTGCAGTAAAAGAAAAAAATGGCTCAAACAAATCTTCAGCAGAAAAAAAAACCGATTGAATAATTTTGAAAATAAAGTGGCAAATAGAGAAATTTCTCCTCTTTCCGCAATGTTTTTACAATATTAAAGCTGCAGACATGTCTGCATGTATGAAAGGGTTATGACATACAAGGTAACAGATAAAATTGTTTTTGTAGAAGTAAGTCCATTAATGCAGCAGATGCGAATCAAATTATTGACCAGGCGAAGGCGGACATGTTGGCCTTGAAGGACAGAATGGAGAAGGATAGGGCAGTAAAGGAACAAGAACTCCACAAGAAACTTTCGACTTTGAAGAAAAATCGGTTAAATGATATGACCAAACAGCATGAAATGGAGCAGAAGGAGTTTGAGAGGAAATGTCAGGAAATGCAGACAGATGGACCTATGGGTATGCATTTGGCATGTTAACACATTCCAACATATGAACACTTTTTCATGCATCTGCAACAAAAGACTCTTGAAAACATAGTGGCAAATGTAGACATTTCTAATGAACCCTTTGTCACAATGTTTTCAACTCTATTCAATAATTAATTAATTATATTTTTATCCATATATATTTTTTACATAGATTTGCCTAAATATTTTGATAGTAGATCTGTGAGTGCGTATGTAGGAAAGGGTCAAGATATTATTTTTTTCAATATTGGAAGTATAATTTTGTTTGCAGAGTTGAAAAAATTGTCTACAGGAAAATCATCAACAGTCATTTGAAGGTTAACATTGGCTAATTTGTAACTGTAACAACAACTATTTGAAATTTTTTAGTACCCATGTTTTCTCAAATGTTTTTAAAATGTGAACAAACAAAGCAATTCATACTGATTTAACTTAAAATCAATACATTTCCAATTTCTTATTCTAAAACTTTGATATCTTTGGTACAAACACTTAGGCATACCTCAAAATTTAAATAAATAGATAATTAAATGTTGTTTTATATTTGACATTTAAGACCCAACTGAATATGCTGATGGACGTCTTAAGTTATTATCACAACAGAGGTTAGAACGTAACGAACTGGAGGCCCAGGTAGACGAAGAAAACTTTAAAGACTTGACAAAGCTAAGAAGTGACGTTCTCGTTCAAACAGAAAACCAACTCAAAGACATAAAGACGGGATTGTTAACTAGTCTGGGGAAAGATGGTGGGTGTTTCATCATTTATATTAACCAACATACAATTAATATCCAGCATATCAGTTGTTAGATATAGAACAATTCTTTAAATGAAAGCATTTTTTAATAGTGATGTAAACATTTTGCTGGTGGTTATAAATTTGAATTCCTTGCATGGCAAACATTTGTAGTTAACCTGATTTTAGAGTTGCCTGCTTTAAAACCAGCAGGTGATAATAATGCACTACTAGCAAAATAGGACCAATAATCTTATTTAAACTTTGAAAAAATGGAAAGTTTGCTTTCTATGATAAATTTCTCTTTATCCCACAATATTTTCAAAGGTTGGCTGCTTTGTTTGATCTGGTTTGATATTTGTTTTCTTACCTTACAGCAAATTTGACTTTGATAACATCCAGGCACTGATATGGAAAATCTAAATAAGTTAAGGATTATCTTTGAATAAAGATACAATGGTTGCAAAGGTTGTCTGCAGCAGACGCGTCATATTATGGTAAATTGTTAAAGTCTTTTTCAAAACAAGCATTTCTCCTTTTGCCACAATGTTTTTTGTGTGTTTTTTTTCAGTCATTATTATATCCTCACTTATAGAGATATCCCATATTTTCCCCTAGATATGTTCAAAGTCGCCTTCATCAGATGTGTTGTATGTGGGAAAGGGTTAACCAGAAATGAAGTAGGTGCATGTTGGAAAGGGTCAAAACCCTCTATAAGGTTTTGGTTGGTCATATAGATTGCGTTTTATTCTAGCAAATGGAGATGACATGATTAGGAAATTAATGCAAGAGCATGAGCGTGAAGTGGAGGCTCTGCGGAGATCACAGGAGCAGGGTCGTCAGAAACAGCTGGCTAACCTTAGGGAAAGACTCGAGCAGAATCGAGCAGAAGGCAATCAGAGAAAACAGGCTGAAAAAGCAGAGCAGAAACAGTTAAGAGAATATGAAGAAAATGTAGTTAGGTATGAAGACTATGATTTATTCTTTTACCTATTTTTAGACTATTCAAAATTGAAACATAGGAGATCTAGAAAAGGTCAGAATAATTTCAAGACATAAAACATAACAAGAAAGAAAAAGAATGTGATTATTCATGTTATCTGCTATGTTAATATTGAACAATGTTTTTTAAATTCATCTGTTTCAGGAAAAATATTACAGAATTTTAGACTACTTCATGTATAATTTTTAAAAAAAGATACAATGTATAACATTGTTTAAAGTTATGATTTTAATAATTTATGTGTAGTCCTATGCAGACACATCAAAAGTCAAACATCAATAGAACAATAACCCTTTTGATTGTTTCATTGTTTCAGCAAACTAGTAAATAGTCAAGTTTCCATATCTGATCAAGAAAGAGAAAGAATCCTGAAGGAACATGAGAAACAGATGGTGAAGCTGGAAAACAAGTAAGTTGATATATATTTCCGTAAGTCTTATTTATATATATAACCTTTTCCCACATATAACAAATCTGCAGCAGAAGCCTTTGAAAACATGTAGTATCCATGATAATTCAGTGGCGGATTCACATTGGGGCCCGTAGGGTCTGTGCCACGAAACATGTTAATTTGTATACTTGTGAGCTCTTGCACTCAGGTGAGCGTTATAGGGCTCCTACTTTACGAATGGCACTCTCATAATATTTACTTTGCAGTAGCGGATTCATCTTTGAACCTGTAGGGTCCGTGCGACGAAACATGTTTATTTGTATACTTGTGAGCTCTTGCACTCAGACGAGCGTTATAGGTTGAATGCCAGTTTCATAATATTTACTATGTTTGATATGATCTGTTAACTCCTTAACAATAACTTCTTAAATATAAGCTGCAATTGTTATTTCTTTCACATTCCCCCTTCTTCTCCTTTCTTCCTGCAGCCCCCAGGCAGTCATCACTATAATGCTTTGATTAAAAGTAGTCTGCTGAAGTGGCTTTACGAAGCATATTTATGTAGGAAAGAGTTAATTATCTATAGCCTTATAATAGCTGATCTCTAAAGACTTCTGGAATACTTCTAGATGGCAAACAGTAATTTAACAAATGGCTGTGTATTGGAATTATGTTATCATTGGTTATGCTAGATTCAATGAGTCTGATTCTTTTACATTCAGCCCTGACACTTAACCCTTTGAACATATTTTGTCAAAAAATGGAAAAAAATTGTTTTGAGCAATTTCTTCTTTTGTCACTATGTATTCAAAAAGCTGTCAGGTGCAGAGGCATCAGAAAGCTTCTAAATAAGGGAATGGGTTGAGACAACTGCCATTATGATCAAAGTAAAGTACCAAGTGAATAATATACACCTGAAGTTTGTCATAACTCAGGCAAATAAACATAAACATAAATTAGTAGAATGAGATTTAAAGACTTCAAAGATGACTTGATGGATTTGGGCATAACCAATTTCCATTTAAAACAATTAAAAGTAGAGCTATATTGAGTTTAAACGATGAAAATTAATGTTATGAATAATTGGGAAAATATAAGCAAGCATATCTTCTGCTATTTCACAGCTTGACATTAAACAAATTAAGACAAAAAAGAATGCTGGAAGAGAAAATGGCACAAAGGCGGTCTCAACAGATGGAGAAACTTCAGTTAAGACAGCATAAAGAGATAGAGGTAAGAAATATAAAATATCATACAAAGTATTGTCAGTGTCAAAATGGATTCTAATGACATGGACGGGCAAAATATATACGAAATGCTTAGTAAAAAACATGTAACTGCAGCTTAACTACGTCAATATTATACCTGTATGTCATAAATTAGTCGTCAATAATATACCTGTATGTCATAAATTAGTCGTCAATAATATACCTGTATGTCATAAATTAGTCGGCATACTATAGGAAATTTGTATATCTGGCATGATCTAACAGTGGCAGCTTTATTGGTCATCTCCCCTTAAATATCACTATCACATATAAGTTTTAGAATTAATAAATGATCAATTGATTTTCGTACACTCTAAAAATGTAGTGGGTACCATTACAGTTTGATGTTTGAAATCAATACATTTATAATGAAGCCAACTATGGTCTGAGTTTGGAACATTAAACATGTAAGGTCAACAAAAAGGTTGTCTTTATAGCCTTTTACTTACAAATGTTGCCGCTATTATTTGTGTATGCCTGACCCAATAATGTTATGGAAGGGACAGGTGACTCGCTTCTAGTCAAATTTATAAAAGAGCCAAATATGCTTGTCATCTTGACTGGTGGTACCGATTATGTGAAGTCTTTGCCACCAGCATACATCACAGGCATCTGACCAGGATCTATACTGTTGGCAGCTCAAACCAACATTTTTATCTTGATATTAAATTAAGCATTGAAAAGTTGAACTAAGCATGTTAGGTAATGACTATTTCCCATGTATAATAAATCTGTACCAGATGACACAAAATATCTATGTTAAAGTATGAAAAATAATCATTTGTAAAGTTGAATTCATTGTGATGAGAGTATGCTGATTTTGTGGAGTTGTTTTCAAAGTTGACAAAGTCTTTTTAACCTTATCCCATATACATATGCTTTTTGACATCTCTGCAGCCGAGGACTTCTGAACATTTGCTTGCAAGAAAAAAATGTGCTCATAATGAGCAATTTTTCCACAATGTTTTCAAGTTTATTTAATAATTATTCCATTGTTTCCATATTTTCAAAATTGTGTGATGCAGATTTGTTGTATGTAGGACACTGTTAAACTGGACCAGGTATATGTTGGATGGTATAAAGCATCCTAATGCCAATCAATAAATAAAGGTTTCAACTATCAAACTGTAGTCTTGGCTCTATTTGCAATGGTCTATAGTTTTAGCGCATCTTCAACAAACAACTTATGAAAACATTGTGACATAAGGAGAAATTGTTCATGATGAACAATTTCTATCATGAACAATTTCTACAACTGCCACAATAGTTTCAATTCTTTTTAAAAAATCTTGCTTTCATTTGTTAAGAAAGTCCATAGTTTTGCTTAGATGTTTTTAATGTTGCCTGCTGTTAATATGTTTTATGTTGAAAAGGATTAAATTATATTAATTGTAATCGCTTACCCATTTATTTCAGACTCAGAAAAGAAGGATGGAGAATAATGCTGAAGAATCTGACGATGAAAGTCGTCATCAGCAAGCAGAACTTATGAAAGAACATGTTGAACAGAAAATGGCTGTATTGCAAGGGCATAAAGTGGATTGGGACAAAGACATGGAATCAGTAAGATTGATATATTTTTAGCTTGTCTGTTTTTCGAAGGAAAAAAGTCAGACTATTGTGATACCCTTGGCGTCGTCTGCTTCGTCACAAAACTTTAATCTTACCTCAAAACTCGAAAACATTTCGCGTATTCAAATGAAACTTGATACACATGTACCTAGAAACAATGCATGTCTATAACAAGTCACATAGCTCTGGCTTTAATAATTATTCACTTATGTCCCTATTGGGACAAAACGTTTAACCTTGCCCATAACACAAGATTTCTACATTTTCAAAAGAAACTTTGTACACATGTTCCTTTGGACAAAGAGCATGTCTATACCAAGTCATGGCTTTAATATTATTCAGTAATGCCCCTTTTTTGACTTAGAACAAAGAGATGGGACCTGACCATTTGTATTTGTCCCAACAAGTCGACAACCTTATCTCTCTAGTGCCTTCATTTCTTATTTTATTTTTATGAAATTGAAGACATATGTTCACAAGCATTGCATCCTGTACTAGTTGGCGTTTCACTGACCTAGGTCAAAGGTCAAGGTCACACTGACTATAATACATCTGTATGAAAGGACGCTGTGAGGGGATTTATATTGTCCCCTATGCTCTTGTTTCTTTAGCTTTTTTGGCATGAAGAAAAAAAAGCGTTTTTTTTTCTTGGTAGAGCTAATTGTTGACACAAGTAAACATTAAACTGATCACCTACCTTAAATCAGATATAGAAATTAATGCCATGGCCAACTTAAATGTGAAAACAAAATAGCTCTTCAATGAAAGTATTTTCAGTATTGTGGTTTTTTTTTTGCTACCACAGAAACTTTCGCACATTCCCCGTCCCTTTCCCACATACAATAAATCTGAAGAAGACAACTTTGAAAACATTGTGGCAAAACTATGAAAAAATCTATGTGAATAGAAATAAAATAATTGAATAGAGTTGTTGAAAATATTGTGGCAAAAGGAGACGTTTGACATTTGACATTTGTCACAATGGTTTTATTTTAAAAGATTGGAGAAGAGAGGTAGGCATATTACAAACTTTTATCAGATTTGCCTTTTATTCAGAGAAATGGCCCCTCGATATTTTACAACACAATCAGACTTGTCCACGGTTTCACCGCTTTTCTTATTTGCCATATTTGTCTTTCTTTTCCATGGTATAGGTTCGCCTCGAGATGTTGAAGGAGAGGTCTTTAGCTTTAAAGGAGCAAGAAGAAAGACTGGGTGCTTTAATTGCAACTTTACAGATAACAAAGGCTAAAGAGGTAAGAGTTAATATAATAATGTCAAATGTGTGGTAGATGTCACATCTGTTAAGCAGCCACTTGAAGAATCACCAAAACAACATTTTATTCTTTATAAGCTTGTCTGTTTTTTGAAGAAAAAAGGTCGGGCTATTGTGATACCCTCTGTAATGCCCCTTTTTCGACTTAGGTAAAAGCAGACAAGCTTTGGTATTCTCTTGTGGTGCTCTTGTTTTACTTGTATTAAGCAGCAACCTGTGTTCGACAGCCACATTTTGACTCTCCCCTGGCAGCTGCTTAAGTCAAGTTTGACTGTTATTTATTTCAGTGCTTTAGATACTTTATTTATTGATCAATGTACAA
>JAUELF010275378.1:0-10660 GCA_031471495.1 Clinocardium nuttallii | reverse complement strand
AATTCTGGTGAGGCCATTGAGAGGATACTTCCTGTGAAGTTTCAGCCCAATTGACCCACTGGTTACTGAGGAGGAGATGTTGACGCACGACGCACGCCGGACAAAAGGCGATCACAATAACTCACCATGAGCACTTTGTGCTCAGGTGAGCTAAAAATATCACCCTTATTGAACTATCCTACAAACTTCAATGCAAAGACAAGTAAATCATGTATCTTCTGTGTGTGTAAACTCTTGCTTGAATTTGTCATGCTGAACTTATAAAGGCTTGTCAAACAATAGAAAATTTTAAGCCTGTTTTGCTCACAAACTCCCCTGCAGCAGAAGACTTAAATTTTGAAAACAATGTGACAGTTGGAGAAATTGCTTTAATAATTAAACTTTCATTAAGGTAGACTTTCCATATTTTTGCGCGCATATTTTCAAAGTCATCTCATGCAGATTTGTAATGTTGTTTGTGAAAAATCGTTGATTACAATCCTATTGTGTATATTAACATATTTGATGTACTGTTAAGTGTATTTAAAAATATCCAGAGATTTATGTGAAAAATTATAATTTCCTAATATGAGAAATAATTCCCATGGGATGTTATCATCGAAAATCATATGCTGCAGATACATCAAAATGCATCCGTCTGTGGTAACCAGCTAAATATACCTGTAGAAACGATGATATGTGTTTTGGAAGCATCTATTGTTCCCCAAATAAAACCTGGAGTGGATCGCAGAAAGCTTGCAGTGCAAATATTTGCATCAGACGTGATTCCTAGACCGGCTTGGTCCAAGGACTCTCTAAATTCCACTGTCGTTTGAGGGAGAGTCCAGATGGCACCTTCATACAGGTAAACTAAATAGGTCACATTAGTCTTCATGAACTCATTTTCCTGAAATAATAGATGAAACATTTACAGGTAATTTTCATTTACAAACAGACAAGAAACAAATTACGGAGTAGGGATCCCCTAGTGTCACCCTGACATTGCAGTTAAAATAAACACATGAAATAAACATTATGTAAAATTTCTTATTTTCCAAGGGTTTCTTCATAATCCTTTCCCCACATACAGCTAATCTGCAGAAAATTACCCTGAAAACACACACATAAACATACGGAGAATGTCTGTAAATAAAAGAATACCCATTAACCATTTCCCTCATAAAGATGCTTTTTGAAACCTCAGCAGCAGACGGCTTTTCGAAAACATAGTGACAAATGAAAAAGTTGCTCAAGACGAACAATTTCTCCTTTTGACACAATGTTTTCCATTTTTAGTCATAGGTTATCCATTCAATTATGGAGATTTTCTATTTTTTGACAAAATATGTTCAAAGTTGTCCGCTTCAGAATTGTCATATTGGGGAAAAGGGTTAAATGAAGTTGAAAATATTGTGAAATATTTGTCACCATATTTTTTTCAAAAGACCTCTGCTGTCTTTATGTTGGCAAAGGGTAACTTTCACGAATAACAATTTTTCCGTTGTGTAGATACAAACCTCAGTTAACTCCAAGGCCTGCCCAGGTCCAATATGTAGGTGTCCAGTGTCATCTCCATAGATTCTTTGTGCCTTTAGTCCTGTCCCTGAGCCACTGAGAGCAAGGTGTGCACCCCCGTATAGTTCAATATAGGTGATTTCAAAGGTAAAGTTGTTGGTGACAGGTAGTAGAAATGCAATAGCTCCTACATGAAACAAGAATTATAATCATAATTTTTTACCCTTTCCGTCATACAACAGTTCAGCAGCAGGTGACTTTGAAAACACAGGCAAATCTTTTGTAAATTTCTATAAATGATCGAAGGTTTAATCAAAGCGCCAATGGCACAGTAGTAATATTCATATATTGCAACAACTACAAAATAAAGCGTTTATAGTATTGAGATTTAAGCAATCGAATACCAGTCTCGCAAGCTATTCATAGAACCTTTTTGAATTTCCAGATTTGATAAAATTCCAGGTTCCCGTTTTTAGGTCGCTTCTCAGTCCGAAAATGAAATTTTGCAATGTTAGTAAAAACGGGACCAGGTACGAAATTAGCACTTTTCACTGACATGATTGTAAACCTCGTAGGTTCAGAAATTACGAAAGAAGTTAATTGGCCGTTTTATTTTGGCGAGGTGCTTTGAGAGTACAACCAACTCCTATTAACACGGAAATATTTTACCCCCACACCGAATCAGGTTAAAGGTCAAAAGGTTACAGTTGGCTACAGTAAAAATAAAACGAGGCACAGGAGTATCCTGATCATGAGAGTACTCTCATACCGTATCCAAGACGCGCGATGATATTTATTATCTGCCCAAACATGAAGAAAGATAATATGTAAAAAGTTTAACTCTATTTAGATATTATCTCGATAAATCTCAAATATTAGTATCAATCCGGTATCACTAGTAGCACTAACATGATCATTATTAATCGTATCACTGATGGAACTATATATATATTTGACAGTTTAACGGAAGTGAGTAAATTGATTTTGCAGAGATATCCAATGGACTGTTAAAAACTGACTGTAATTTTGTTTTCGTTGTTGTCGTTTTTGTTAGCATTGTGGCGATTGTCAAACCAATCGCCACAAAAGTCACTAAATAATTCCACAATAACACCCAGAAATTGTATTCGCGTATTCGCGTAACATCCAAACTTTTAGTGCAGACTTTCATACGATTTTAAAGGCGCAAAAAGAAAACAGTTGAATAGCAATGTTAACAAATATTACGCTTAATAAGTAAATATTTTATATCATCTATGAAAATGAGAAATAAAGATTAACAATTACAAGATGTTTGCACTTTTGGTTTATTAATTAACCGGTGTACGTAATATTTACATTACCAAAACAATATACAAGAAATATGCCACGTTCGTATAAAGGAAACCTAGATCTCACAATTGTTTATAATTAATACGATCCTATTTCATTAGGATAAAAAAGAAGGACAGAAGATAGTTCTAATGCTTTGACGAACACGTTTTTATTCAATAATTGTGACGTGTATTTCTTATATCCAATTAAAACGCGAGGACAATTGAAAACACAATTACGAACCAAGGGGTGAAATTTTGACATATTGTTGCAAATTGACTGGAGATAACATACCTGTTTGACATGTTGATCTTCATTGACTCGTGATTGCAATCAAGTTGCCATTTAAAACGGATTACAATGGATCAATGAGAGAACAACCCATTCATTAGTTGTTAAGTTTTAATCAATTAAAATTGCAAAATTAAAATCAAGTTTCAAGGTTTTTTCAAGTTTATTTTATTTGGCATATAAAGTTATTTTACATCGCCGTAAACATACATGCCAGATAACAAATAAACATATACACAATGAGGAGAACAACATATATGCACAGTAAAGAAAAAACAATCGAGTACTCTAGTACCTATTTTAATAACGGGTACTCGGACGTCCGATCGAGTACTCGGGTACCCGGTCCCATCCCTACGTATAAGTGATTTGATTGTCTTAACTCGAAATTTCAGAATAACGATATTTTTTAGCTGTCATGCGAGGAAACCAACATTATGGACTTATGCGTAAAGTATCGACCCGAATCAGCCTAAGCATGACGCGCAGGATAACCCGGACGGACATTTAACACCTCCTGTGGATTTTATGCTTCAGGAATCATTACTCTATACCTCTATCCCTCTTAGATGGAATGTGTCGGTCCGGATTGACTGATCTGTGTCGATACATAACACAAAGGCCATAATTTTGGTCTTCTAGCAGTACGGCTCATTTATTGTTATTCTGCTTTTGAGTCAATAGCAAATATTTTATTTGTCAACATAGTGTGCGTTTTGGAGTATTGTTAAGATTCGGACAGACTTGTGGTACTCCAAAGAAACAACGTTACACACTCGGGAGTAGTATAGTATTTTTTACGTGTATTGATATTGTCATGCGATTCTGCTATAAAAGGATATTGTTTCCATTAAGAAGGGGTGATCCGCGGATCAAACCAATACTGCGTTATGAAAATGAAAAAACATAATAAAAGGTCACGAAGCCTTGCCACGTACAACAAATCTGCAGCAGACTACTTTGAAAACACAGTGACAAATACCTGAAAAATCTCCATAAAGGATAGCTGAACTTTTAATTAAAGTTGAAACGTTGTGTCTCTAAAGGAGAAATTGCTCATCATTTGCAATTTCGCCTTTGGCCACAATGTTTTCAAAAGTCGTCTGCTGATATTGTTTTAAAATGGGTCTGCATGTTGGAAAGGGTTAAACGTTGGAATATCAAGATTTACGTTACCAAGCGTTATAGTTAAATTGACAGATATGTCATGTATACAATGTAATATAAAAGTTGAAACCTGACTATACGCAATATTATAATGATTATACTATATGTTGGAGGTGGACACGTGGACAAACTATCCGAACACATACTGTCCACAATCATGTTAGATTGTTAGGTTTGTTGTATATGAACAAAAGAGAGTTTAAAAAATAAAATAAAATAATCACAATATTTTATGCTAACAAAGTTATTCTTCATGTCTATACGCTTCTCTGTTTCTTTAACTCTGTCCAAACAGCAGATGCATTCTGACGCATCAGCATTAAATGAATTCTGAAAACATTGTGGTAAAATGAGATTTTGATCACTATTAAGAGAAATTGCTGCATTTACCACAATGTTTTCAACAATTTTAAATAATTTTCCTTTTCAGTTTAATATTTTCATATTTTTGCTTCGATTATATGTTATTATGTTTTCAAGGATAGCAGTTGCAGATTTGTTGTAAGAGGGAAAGGGTTATTCTTTAATCCTCAAACACTAAATAATGGGGGGGGGGGGCGAATTTTCAAAACAACTCATAAGAAATCATTTTGAGCAATTGGGAACATTTTCTCTCTTTTCAACATCAATGTTTTCGGAAATTGTCTGCAAGAGGGTCACTTTCTGTTGACTTCATAATGGAAGAAGTTACGGCTCAGAGTTTCCATTAAAGTTATTAACAGGATGACTAAAAGACACAGAACTAATGTCGACGCACGTATTTTCTCAATACTTTAGGATTGTAAAGATTCGCAGTCCGACATTAACCTTTTCCCAAATACAAACAATCTGCAGCAGACGATTTTGAAAAATCAAGGCATACATATTGAAAACCTCTATGAATAAAACTCGTATTAAAGAATAAAATTGTAGTTGAAAACATTGGCGTAAAAAGAAAAAAATTGTTTATGATATATAAAGGCCTTTTTTCCACATTGTTTTAAAAAATCTCTTGCTGTAAATGCGTCTTTGAGCGTGAAAGGTTTAATGTTGTTGTTTTTTTTAGCAAATGCAGCAAATGTCATTGGATATTAGTGTAAGGCAGTGTATAGTTCATTCACATCTCAATCAGTAATTTCATTAATTCACGAAATATTTCTTTCTGTGTCTCAAATGTATTTTCTCATTTTTCGGATATATTTTCGTCGAATGTTTAAAATTTGGAAGTGTATAAAACATACCAGTTATATATCCCACGAGAAAACCAACATTATCGACTCTGCGTAAAGTATCGACCCAGATCAGCATGTGTAGTCCGCGTTGGCTAATCCGGGCCGACACATTCCGTATCAGGAGATGTAGATAAAGAGTAATGATTCCTGAAACAGTAAATCAAAAGTAGGCGAAAAGTGTCCGCCCGGATAGCCTACGCGGCATGCTTGTGCTGATACGGTCGATACTTTACGCAAAGTCCATAATGTTGGTTTTCTCGTAGACTGGCTCAAGTATATATGTGTGTGTTTATTTTATATTTGTAGGGAATGTCATGATTGGATAGTTTACAAAGTGCCACTAGTATGTTAAAAGACCAAGCATTGAGATGAACCACGTTCGCTGGTTGCTGTAACAGACGTGTGATATGCAGAGCCTTTAGTTAGCTCAAGTCGGTTTTCGACTCACATAACTTAAAGAAAGTATTATCAAGTTATACGTGAAATGTTCCATTTCTCAAAACCCAGTGATACCAGTGATACTTAAGTTCTCTGTTATATCCAGGATACAGAAAAAAACAGTTTACCAATTGCGTGGGAAGAGCAATACAATTATAGTTTGCAAGTAAAGTACTTATTCGTAAAATGTGTCTCATTGAAACGGGTGTTTTTTCCCCTTCAGGATTTGGATTATTCTAATAAAGAAAAACATCGAAATTGCTCAACGGACAGCATAACAGCATAACTAAACAAAGAACAGAAACACCTCAAGAATATATTGAGTTCTTAGAAATATTGCGTGTTAACGATCATGTAAAGTTGGGTGAAGTGTCCAGGTACTTTAGGCACCCGTGGGTAAGAAGGGGAGTGCAATTCTGATATGGAAGAACACTTCCGACAGTCTATTGATAAACTGAAGCAATACGTTCTTAGGTAAGTCAATGCCAGTGGAATGTTTCTGGACAGTTAGTTAAAACAACTTTATATTAATATTATTTTACAATATAGACATAATGGTACACGTGCATTACGTGCGAATCCATTTTTGGGCAATAATTTAGCTTACCAAGGAAATGATTCAACTCGATAGTGAGAAAAACAAAACGGCTGTATATACTAATTTGAGAAAACCAGCAACTTAACTCACCAAAGAACTTGACATCCAGCAGTATTTGGTAAGGCAAGACTATGTTAATGTTAAATAACAAGTTAAAGTTGGTAACAGTATACAGCGAACTAACACAGCTCGTGACGGAGAATCAATATCAATTAAACGTTATCACTCATGTTAAAGTGTTAAAACAATTTCAGTGTACATCGTTAAACCGTTAAGACTGTTTCAGTACGCAAGCGATATAAAACTGCCTCACTCGATGACGTCTTTATAGACTTAATGGTTTTCGAAGTGAGTGCCAATTGTTTGAAAATGACTACCCGTCATATAAACAACAGATTCAATCGATGCTCGTCCAAAATGGATGTACTCAGAGACATGGTGGACGATATCGCCGTTAAATCACAAACTTGGTTTGGGAAATATGAGAAGCGGCGTACTACAACTCCATATTCTCCCAAGTTGCATGAAGACAAATGGACAAGTAAACGAGCGCGGATCGTCAGTGTGTTTATTTTTTCATTTTCTGTGTCCTTTATCGCAGTGATTGTTGGGTCGTTCTACATGTTCGTCTGGCACCCAAGAACAAGATTTCTCCGAACAAATGAAACGACTCTAGGGTGAATGATTTTACAACTTGGTATTTTATGATATTTTCAGATAATTAAAAGTATCGACTCGTTGAGATGATTATTTCAAGAACCAAAACAGAGTGGTTGGGTTGTATAATAATATTTTGTGGGAAAGAGAGCGTTTAAGCATCCGTGTCTAGGCCTGTACATTTAGTTTTATGCAGTATTGGAAAGAAATGTTTTGGTAGATATTTCTTGACATATTAAGTAAACTAAATTGTTCTGCCCTACTATGTCATAATACGTCACAATGCATGTGTATACACAAACTATTCGAGTATTCTTATACAGACACACACATATACACTGATTAAGGCTGCTATGGGTCTAGTGTGTCTAATTAACAGACATAGGGAGAGACGGATTATATGGCGTGGCTTTGCTTGGAAAACCCCAATCAGAGATGGTTCTATTAATCGAGAATAAGTAGTGATCTCGTGATTACTCAATGTCGAAATGGACCTGGTCACACTGAGTTATAGATGTGTTCGAGTAATACATTTGCTCGAGTTATACATGTGCTCGAGCTACAAATGTGTTCGAGTTATATATTTGCTCGAGTTATAGATGTGCTTGAGTTATAGATGTGCTCGAGTTATATATGTGTTCAAGTTATAGATGTGTTCGAGTTTTATATGTGCTCGAGTTATATATGTGCTCGAGTTATAGATGTGCTCGAGTTATATATGTGCTCAAGTTATAGATGTGTTCGAGTTATAGATGTGTTCGAGTTATAGATGTGCCCGAGTTTTAGATGTATTCGAGTTATAGATGTGCTCGAGTTATAGATGTGCTCGAGTTATATATGTATTCGAGTTATATATGTATTCGAGTTATAGATGTGCTCGAGTTATATATGTGCTCGAGTTATAGATGTGTTCGAGTTATAGATGTGCTCAAGTTATAGATGTGCTCGAGTTATAGATGTGATTGAGTTATAGATGTGCTCGAGTTATAGATGTTCTCGAGTAATAGATGTGCTCGAATTATGTGATCGAGTTACATATGTGCTCGAGTTATAGATGTGTTCGAGTTGTAGATGTGCTCGAATGATCGCAGCATTTTGATTACATCCATTAACTGTGCTGAACTGCAGATGGTAATCAGCATTTTGAAAACGTTGAAACTTCTGCAAATATTGCTTATAGTGACGACAAGATCAGTAAAAAGTACAGTAGTTCAAAACTATTTGGGCAGTAAATAATGAAAAACTGTCAATTGAAAGTCATGAAAATGTACACAATTTGGCTTACTGGGTATGCATACCCATTAAAAATGAAACATAAACGATCAATGTTTGGATATTTATTGTACGGGATAGTGAAAGTATTACTTTAACTGTATCCCAGAGTTATGATTATAATATTTCAAGACAACTGTTTAACAGTTTTAAAACTTAATGTATACTGTCCATTTCTGGAGATCAGCACCTTTAATGTAATGCCTGCTTCATAATGAATTGATAAAACATTTATTATTAAACGCAAATATGTGATAACATGAATTTATCGAAAACAGAGCAACAACATTTCTGATTAGTCGTATTTATAATCAGAACTTCTGCTCTACTGGTTTCATAAGACAAATCCGGAAATAGTTCGAGTTAATGTCTATATTCCAGTTACAGCTAGCTGTGTCTTGTTCACTGTTCATACAATATTATATTACTGTTATTTGTTTATACCGAAATATCAGATTCGCATATGTTTCTGAAACCACCGTTGCGGCATTATTTAATGGGACATTGGGGGGAACAAACGCATAACCTTCGCCGAAAATTATATAATTATCTATGTGTCTGCTATTTGTATGCAGACAATGACAAAGACTCATTGTTATTTCAGTAATATTTACTGTGTAACGGGAATGGGATATCGGTATAAATACCACGTTTACATCCTTACTGTGGAATCCGGCTTTATAGCGACGTTGGTAGAGTCGTTGGCTCGCAGATACAGCAACATCAATTTTGCCTAATTACACCAATGTTTTAACCATGCGCCAAATTATAAAATGTTCATATGGTTAACACTTACTGTTAAAGAGCAATTTAATGGACAAGTAACAAATAAAACAACAGAAAATGGCCGGATAAGTGAAGGTATATATACCGATATTACTAACCGGAAAATCGTATAATTGTGTAACCGGTTACTCGGTTAACCGTATAGATTCATAGACAATTAATATTCACTTGCTTCCGGAGAACCATAGTTTGTCATTGTGCCAAAGATTATGTTTTATATGTAGATGTTATCTGTTTAAAGTGATAAAAAGGGTATGTATCATCATTTCGCGTTGTTATATAGTGTATAGCCCCTTCGTTGGAAAAGGTACACTTTCTTTGCTAAACATCGTAGAACCAGATCGCCCTGTGCATCGCATGCATATATTCAGATAAAGACATAACTAGAAGCGTCTGTTAAATACGGAGCATATGATCCGGCTGATCTGAACATACACTATTCAGTAAAAGCAACGTGGTCCGTTTCGCATTCCTTTTAATAGAAGTTTTGAATTCTGGAGAGTTTCCGTGGAGAAAACGTCGTAAAAATCGATCTTCCCTGGAATGTGCTTAATTAAATCCCACATAAGCCAAGCCGAACCAGATTCGATCTCCAGATGCAGTCACAGTCTAGTCAGGTCGTCTGTATACGCATTGTAGTCGTACACTCATCCTCGATGTCGGGTAGACAAAGAATATGCTCTTACGTGAGTTTAACACATTTACCATATGCAGTCGCAACTACAGAAAACGACATTTGAAAACACTGTGAGCATTTCTCATTTTTCCACAAGATGCTCAGCTCTATTCAAAGTTTATTATTTCATACAAAGAGAATTTTCATATTGTTACTTAAATATTTTTGAAATCTATTGCAGAACTGCTGTAAGTTAGTAAGTAAGTAAGTAAGTAAATCATTTATTTCAGTGTGTACAAATGATTTCAATACATATATACAAAAACGTATACATAAATACACCAGGCCCGACGGACCAATTAGTCACTATTAATATACATTATAATATGGCAAGCGAAACTACAATATGGGAAAGGGTTAATAGTATTTATCATTAATGCAATAATAACTTAAATGAGCCGTCCCGCGAAATAACCAACATTGTGGAATCTGCGTAAAATATCGACCCGGATCAGCCTAAGCATGCCGCGCAGTCTAACCAGGACATACACTTTTCGCCTTCTAAGGATTTTCTGTTTCAGGAATCATTACTCTATACATGTACCTATCCCAATGAGACGGAATATGTGTCGGCCTGGATTAGCCTGTGCGGATTGATCAAGGTCGATACATTACGCAGAGTCCATAATGTTGGTTTTCTAGAGGAACGGCTAAAATATCGATTAACAAGTGACGTGACTATTATAAATATTGTGTTGTGTTCTGCCAGTATTCATAAATATGTATATATAAAGGCCTCGTCCATATCGTTCGCTA
>JAUELF010275377.1:0-19677 GCA_031471495.1 Clinocardium nuttallii | reverse complement strand
ATATATTTTTCACAATTATCCTTTAACATCCAGTTTATTACAATATATAGTTATAAAGCAAGTCTAAAACAAACAAAGAACATGATCAAATACAACTATTAATTAAATTGTCCAATACATGTTCAAAATAATTCGTTAACAGTACTTGCAGTACATTGATTAAATTTGGATTCAGTCAATCCAGGATTGGAATCAAATGTGTAGATACATAATTTCCCGTCCGTGGGAAAAGGGTAGAACTACCAGTTTATTTTTGTAACAGTGTAGATCCGCACAGTCTGATCGAGATATACACTGTAACATTTTGTTTATTCAAGTGTGTTTTAAGTCTCTGTCATTTTAAGAAACGAACACGCAAAAGAAAGATTTTCTTACATTTGAAAAGTATTTGAAAGTATTGTGCTATAAACACACTTTATATTTATCATTTCTCTCATACAACAACTCTTCAGCTGACGACTTTGAAGAACATCTGGGTAAACATTTGGTAAACCTCTGGAAATAAAAGTTAAATCTTTGAATAGAGTTGACAACAGTGTGACATAAGTAGGAATTGCTTGTTACGAGCAATTTCACCTTTTGCCACAATGGTTTTTTTTAAAAAGCCATCTGCTGCAGATGTCTCAAAAAACGTCTACAGGATAGAGAGGGTTGGAGCATGGATTCCATACACATGTATTATCCTACTTATTAAACAAATAATGAGTAAAAGGATTGAAATAATTCCTCTCTTTCAACAGAGACTTATAATTACATGGTGTTTTTTTTTAACTTTTATGTATTCAAACACTTTTCAATGTTTGTGTCAACTTACACAGCTTTTGTTTAATTTACTAAATTCATGATAGATATGATAAAGTTTAAATCCTTGTATTGGGTCAGTTGGATGTGTACAAGATTGAGACGTATTGTAATAAAGCCAGTTGGGCATATCAGACGAATTCTCAAGTGGGAACTGTAAATGATACATATCAATTCAATTACAGCTTTATCATATTGTTTTCATTATTCATTAGTCATATACCGATTCACCATTGATGCAGCAAATACGTTGAACTTTGTGATTCTATTTGCCTGCAACTAAACCGAAATTGTTACACTTGGCTAGTAACGAAACAGAATATCAGGGATTATACAATAAGGGAGATAATTCATGATTTCCCAGATGGCTGTGCAGAGTTACATTAACTCCCCTTTAAATATACATCCATACAGCAAAAAAGAATTTGAACACACCAAGGCAACAAGAGGAGTAATCTATATACACGAAAGTATACTTTCTAATAGAGTTGAAAACATTGTGGCAATAGGGGAAAATGCTCCTTTTAACACCAACGTAATAACAAGATACCTGCTGCAGAGGCCGTCAGAAAGCTTCTGTTTGCGAGAAAGAGTTAAACCATCTTAATTAGTACACGAGCCGCGATAATTCAGTCGGTAATGACGAGGGCTATATATTCAGCGGACTTGAGTTCGAATCTTTGATTATTTCCAAAAATTGACAAAAGTCATTGTGACTACAGTCATTCGTCTTTCATAATTGGGCTAAACATAATCCATGTGGGAAGGAAGCCACTTTCACGCTAAGAATGTTGTGTGGAGTACTGATATGAATGAAGGAAAAACCAGAAAACAGATGATTAGGTTAACATTTCGAAGTGATTTAACGAAAACAACCTGTTAAATACGGCGTTACATTCAAATAAACTAAAACGTTAATTGCTTCAACTTATGTCATTAACGTCTTAAAACGGGCGATCTTCGGGGTTTTTCTCTGTCACACACTACATCATCACCACACCATTGAACATCAATAGCAGTTGCTCCAGAAACTGTATCATGATAGTTCAGTCGGTAACGCGGATCTATCAAGGGGTCACGGATTCGAAGCCCGGTAAATAAGTTTTTCGATGATCGACATTGTGGATATTAGCGTAATTAGACTTCAACCAATGGGCTAAAGGTATACTTTGTAAGGAAGCTAATTGTCTTGTAGTACTATGTGTGTCGAATGGTTATATGAACTGACAGTCGCAGAAATACACTGAGCTATTTTTAACAGTACTCTATACACTACTTTACAAACATAAATAAGAAGATTTGCCCAATGATAGCCAAACACGTATTGATTGAATCGGTTGAATTTTGATTTCATGATAGCATTTATCAGTTTAGGGATGTATCATTTAAAATACATGTAGCTATGCCCCATGATGTCAATGATCGACATTTGAGTTTTCTACAGTGAACGTTGTTGGTTTTGCTATCGCAATAAAGACCACCAGTCGATTGTTGTATAGTAAAGGTTCTTGCTTCTATTACAATACAGAAGGCTAATCGAGTGCTGTATAGTAAAGGTTCTTGCTTCTATTACAATACAGGTCGACAGTTCAGTAATGCTTAGTAAAGGCGGCAGCTGCTTTCACAATAAAACCCACCAGTTGAGTGTCGTATAGTTAAGGTAGTTGCTGCCTTCACAGTAAAGACCGTCAGTTAAGTAATATATAGTTACAATTGTTGCTGTTATTACATAACATGCTATGAAGTGCAAAAGGCTGTTAATGATATTGCATAGTAAAGGCTTCTGTTGCTATCTCTTAAAAGACCGCAAGTTGAGTGTTGTGTAGTTAAGGTTGCTGTTGCTATCGCTATACAGACCACAAGTCGAGTGTTGTATAGTACATTTTGCTTCTACTATAGTTAAGACCACCAGTTGAGTGTTGTACAGTACAGAGTGTTGCTTCTATTACAATAACGACCGACGGATCAGTCTTAGAAAGTAAAGGTTGTTGCTTCTATTACAATTAAGGCCGACAGTTAAGTGTTGGAAAGTAAAGGTTGTTCCTTCTATAACAATAATGACCGCCAGTCGAGTGTTGGAAAGGAAAAGCTGTTGATTATATTACAACAAAGAGCGACAGTTGAATATTTGATAGTAAAGGTTGTTGCTTTTTTATAATTAAGACCGACAGTTTAGTGTTGGATAGTAAATGTTGTTGATTCCTATAACATTAAAAACCGACAGTCGAATGTTGGATTGTAAACGTTGTTGATTCCTACAACAATAAAGACCGACAGTCGTGTGTTTGATAGTCACGGTTGTCGCCTCTATTACAATTAAGACCGACAGCTGAGTGTTGTATAGTAAAGGTTGTTTCTTCTATTACAGTATAGAATGCCAGTCGAGTGTTGTATAGTAAAGATTGTTGCTTCTATTACAATAAAAGAACAATAGTCAAATGTTGTATAGAAAGGTTGTTACTTCTATAACAATAAAGAATGCCAGTCGAGTGTTGGATAGTAAAGGTTGTTGCTTCTATTACATGTACAATATATACCGTCTATCGAGTGTTGTATATTAAAGGTTGTTGCTTCTATTACAATTGAGACCGCCAGTCGAGTGTTGTATAGTAAATATTGTTGCTTCTATTACAATAAAAGAACAATAGTCAAATGTTGTATAGAAAGGTTGTTGCTTATATTACAATTTAGACAGCTAGTTGAGAGTGATAAAGTAACGGTTGTTTCTTCTATTACAATAAAAACCGCAAGTCGAGTGTTGGATAGTAAAGAATGTTGCTTCTATTACATTTAAGACCGACAGTTGAGTGTTGTATAGTAAATGTTGTTTCTTCTATTACAGTATAGACCGACGGTTAAGTGTTGCATAGTGACAGTTGTTACTTCTTTTACAAATTAGACCGCCAAAATTAAGGTTGTTGTTTCTATTACAATAAAGATAACCAGTTGAGTGTTGGATAATAAAGGTTGTTACTTCTTTCACAATTTAGACCGCCAAAATAAAGGTTGTTGCTTCTATTAAAATAAAGATAACCAGTTGAGTGTTAGATAGTAAACGTTGTTGCTTCCTTTACAATACTGACCGCCGGTTCAGTGTTGGATAGTAAACGCCGTTGCTTATTTTACAATACTGACCGCCGGTTCAGTGTTTGATGGTAAACATTGTTGCTTCTGTTACAATACTGACCGCCGGTTAAGTGTTGGATAGTAAACGCTGTTGCTTCTGTTACAATACTGACCGGCGGTTAAGTGGTGGATAGTAAACGGTGTTGCTTCTGTTACAATACTGGCCGACGGTTAAGTGTTGAATAGTAACAACTGTTGCTTCTATTACAACAAAGACAACCAGTTGAGTGTTGGATAGTAAAGGTTGTTGCTTCTGTTACAATAAAGATAACCAGTTGAGTGTTGGATTAGTAAAAGTTGTTGCTTCTGTTACAACAAAGATAACCAGTTGAGTGTTGGATTAGTAAAGGTTGTTGCTTCTGTTACAACAAAGATAACCAGTTGAGTGTTGGATTAGTAAAAGTTGTTGCTTCTGTTACAATAAAGATAACCAGTTGAGTGTTGGATAGTAAAGGTTGTTGCTTCTGTTACAATAAAGATAACCAGTTGAGTGTTGGATAGTAAAGGTTGTTGCTTCTTTTACAATACTGACCGCCGGTTAAGTGTTGGATAGTAAAAGGTTGTTGCTTCCATTACAATACTGACCGCCGGTTCAGTGTTGGATAGTAAACATTGTTGCTTCTGTTACAATACTGACCGCCGGTTCAGTGTTGGATAGTAAAGGTTGTTGCTTCCATTACAATACTGACCGCCAAAATAAAGGTTGTTGCTTATATTACGATAAAGACAACCAGTTGGGTGCTGAATAGTAAAGATTGTTACTTCTTTTACAATTTAGACCGCTAAAAAAAGGTTGTTGCTTCTATTACAATAAAGATAACCAGTTGAGTGTTGGATAGTAAAGGTTGTTGCTTCTGTTACAATACTGATTGTCGGTTCAGTGTTGGATAGTACAAGTTGTTCCTTCTATAACAATTAAGACCGCACCAAATATGACCGATGGTTCAGTGTTGCATAGTAAAACTCTTGTGCTTTCACTATAAAGACCACAAGTTGAGTGTCGAATATCTAAGGTGTTAGCTGCTATCACAGAACAGACCGTCAGTTGAGTGTTACATAGTAACACGTGTTGCTGTTATAACACAAACAGTCAATTGAGTGTTATATAGTAACAGTTGTTTTCACATAAAGTTAATTGAGTTTCAATGCTGTTACTGCTATTGCAATAACAACAAGCTAGTTGAGTGTTGTAGCTGTTATCACAGCAACGACCATTAGTGGAAGGGTTTATAGTAACGTGCTGAAGTTGTTATCGCAGCAAAGACCGTCAGTTGAGTGTTATATAGTAAAGGTTGTTGCTGTTACAACAATACAGACCGTCAGTCGAGTGCTGAGGATTGACCCTTTAATGCTTGGAATGGATCATTCGTATAGACATATTTTGAAATCATTTATAAAGTGATGGCAACGTTAACTATCTCCTAACAGAACCGACTACTGACTTCTGTAGTACAACTTGAATAAATACTGATTGAGGAAAAGGATCTAAATTTGTCTAGTCAAAAGTTCTCGTGGGACAATAAATCAATTTAGATTGATCCTTATTAATTCAGGGCTTTCATCCAAATCTTAATTAAATCAAACGCTTTGTGAAGAAAATCGATTGTGGAAGGACAGGGACAACCATGCGACATGAATCCACATTAAATGATCGTAAAGATGTATCGCACATGCACTACATGTATAACTGATTATATTTTTGTAAACGAACAGCGCTCTGTGAAAACTAACCTTACTGCCACTGCGAACAGTAGATCAAGATCAGACAGCGCATCCACACTGTCTGATATGGCTCTGCATCATTTTCAATATTGTCATTAAAAAAAAATCTCGCAGTAAGTCAGCATTTAGTTGGGTCCTAAGCATGGATGTAAAGATATGTCTTTATCAAAACGGGTATTAATTACGTTACGGTTGGTTTTCATGGAGCACCGCTCGGATATAGAAATGAACCACGTTACGAGCCAAAGGGTCTTTCTGCATGGACAAAACGTACACAAATCAAAACTTTACGTATACCTTTTGATATGGAAGGCTATCTTTTTCCGGGCTCGCTTCTCGCATGTAATTTGGCACGTGATACACGCTTAAGTTTCAATTTCATGAAGTATTATCGTAAAACGTCCGATCATTGTAAAAATAGATCTGATTTGTAGAAGCTCCCAGAACATTTAAATGACTGAAAAATGAAGAGAAAATGCGCTGACAAATGGTATTTCTAAGGATAATAACATACAAATGGATAATTTCAAAATGGGGAAATTTAAATATAGAGTTAAACTCGAGCCATTTATTAAGTTAATGTTATCATTGGGTCGCTTTCTTAATAAGAAAAGCATGAATGAATTACGTAGCTGACAATACATACATGATTTAAGAAATACACCCAACAACCACTCGATCACGTCGATAACTCGACATTATGGGTCCATTTCGAGTTCGAGTTATCGACGTGTAAACTCTACTAGAAATAATATCGTTATATGTACTCCAAAAAGGAAATTAATTCTCCGGGCGTGCGACAGGTCTTAGGAAACGATATGCAAACTCCTGACTGTATCTCGCGAAGTGAGATTACATTAAATGACAGACAGTCAAGCTTATCGAGGCCCACATATGTCTGAATCAATATACAGTTTATCATGTCAATGCGAACTCCGAGGACTGAAAACAGAGGAGCATGTGTTTATCTGGCGTATGACTCTGACCCGCCGTCTAGCGTCACAGACATCATGATGTGGCAGCTGAATTAATTGTTTAACACTGTATAAGTACATATTTTGCGTATGGGACTTCTTTAGTTTATCCTAACACATAACCAACCGAGCGCTCGACGAGAGCTTGTCAAAAGTGAATACACAACATATTTACATACTGGTATATATTCGACTTTCGTTACGTAGATGATATCAAAACTCTCGATACTCCTTATACATCCCCTCTTTACTGATGTACGGAGCATACATCTGCATTGTTTCATATGAAAATCTATGTTTATGTCGATACCTTTGGTTTCGATTTACGGCTATATCTTGATGATTGGTAAAATCCTTACTTGAAAAAACTTATATCCCGACACAAAGGTGAAAACACACACACAATAATATTAGCGAGGAATACACTTAATTGTGACGGCTTGATTGTATGTGTTTGATTTGAATTGTTTTAATCTTGCAAACTGTTTGTGCATTTGAGTAATTAAAAGCTCTTGTCCGATTATGTACGTCACTGCTCCAACATATTTTACTCCTATACCTTATAATGTCACTAACCACAACAACAATTCCGAGAAGTGCATTTGCACAGGCCGAGTAATCCGATGTATTGTAGGGAATACCGTATTATAGGACCCGGTGACCGACATATATGTTTCACCTAAACTTGTATTTCCAACTACGCTTATGTCGATACATTCTGGATGTCCCTACGAATTCGACATATCGAGAGTCTGAAGTTATGTGTAATTTCGGGCGTGTTAAGATTACCCTTAATATACCGAGCGATCGACACAGGTTGTAATGTGATTTGTTGATTCTGCTAGTACATTCCCGAGTACTCAGTGGGTTGGGATAATATCAATACACCACTATAATCTGTTCTAATATTACATATACAGTCTAAAGGAATCTTTTATTTTTTAATTGTGTTTTGTCGTTGTTAATAACTTAAACGTGCTTTTGTTTGTTTATCCTATTATATATATTATTATATTTTTGACAACAATGTGTATATAAAAAAGCATTGCAAGAGACAAGTTATTTGCATGGATACAAGAACTATTTAGTTAAATATGTATATATAGTAAAATGGTTTATTTACTTAAACACTAACAGATACGACTGACGAATGTAAACGCTCGAACAATTATGTAAATTAAGATGAGACTGCACACAAGAATTTAAGAAAATAACTTAGTATAATTTCATTGATGGATCCATTGAATGCGAATCTGTCAATTTTAAATTCTGAATAGATTACAATTCTTATTCAGATACAAAAAAATGACAGCCAGTATAAATGGGATATTCTACAAAACAGTTTGGCTAAGACATTCTGAGAGCCTTTAACTTTCTAAGTGTCAAAAATGATAGATTGCTAGAACATGCCTTAAAATAGAACTTGTGTTCACAGACACTTATACAAACTACTTATCTGTTAAGCTTATATGATGTTCTAAGAGAGATATTTTAATAAAAGTAATTTTAACCCATTTCAACATACAATTTGAATACAACTAGGCTTAAATTTGAAAAAAATCCTTCTTT
Source organism: Clinocardium nuttallii (assembly GCA_031471495.1). Taxonomy (NCBI): domain Eukaryota; kingdom Metazoa; phylum Mollusca; class Bivalvia; order Cardiida; family Cardiidae; genus Clinocardium; species Clinocardium nuttallii. The sequence continues at coordinate 11,485 of JAUELF010275377.1, read as the reverse complement.
TGAAGGTATAATGATTGAAGAATGCGTCTGTATGTTGGAAAGGGTTAAACAAATCAGTTGGCCCTAAATCGATATGAGAGGTTTAATGTAGATAGAACATTTTAACAACGTTGTATTTGAAGAATGGTATAATTGCGTGTATATTCTTTAACTCTAAATAATAACAACATCACCAACGATAGAAATCACCTCGCAGTGTCGTTTCATAGTCATTGAACCGGGAACCCGACCATGCTCACTAGACAATAAACAAGTGTATGCAGTAACATGAACCAGTGTATGCAGTAAAATGAACCAGCGTATGCAGTAAAATGAACCAGCGTATGATGTAAAATGAACCAGCGTATGCAGTAAAATGAACCAGCGTAAAATGAACCAGCGTATGCAGTAAAATGAACCAGCGTATGCAGTAAAATGAACCAGCGTATGAAGTAAAATGAACCAGTGTATGAAGTAAAATGAACCAGTGTATGAAGTAAAATGAACCAGTGTATGAAGTAAAATGAACCAGTGTATGCAGTAAAATGAACCAGTGTATGAAGTAAAATGAACCAGTGAATGAAGTAAAATGAACCAGCGTATGCAGTAAAATGAACCAGCGTAAGCAGTAAAATGAACCAGCGTATGCAGTAAAATGAACCAGCGTATGAAGTAAAATGAACCAGTGTATGAAGTATGGTGGAATGCTGTCCAAAAATGAAAGTGCTCGAGCGATGATGCCGTTTCATACAGCCGTACACTGTGACATTTTCATCTTTGACCTATCTCAGTAAGAATCCCTCCAAGCTCTCCTGGCACTCAGCCTGTGAATTAACTGGATTATGAAGGAATTCTGTCCCCAAATAAAAGTTATAGAGGATGATAAAGTTTTGTACATTTGTACAAACGTATTATTGTCACTGTGACCACGACCTTTGCCCTAGGTCAGTGAACCGGGAGCCCGTCCATGCTCCCTAAACAATATACAAATGTATGCAGAACAATGAACCAGTGTATGATGTATGGAGGTTTATAACTTACCATGTTAATAAACGAATCCACAAATATCTCTTGGCACTCTGGAGTATGAAGGAGTTATGTACCAAAATGAAAGTGCTAGAGCGATGATATAGTTTTGTACATTGGTACAAATGCATTATAGTCACTGCGACCTCGACCTTTGTAATAGGTCAGATGCGATGATGGTGAATATGTATGTCCAGTATTATAACATTCATAACCGTGACATTGTTTTTTGACATATATAGGTCGGTGAAACACGAACTATTTTAAGAGACAATGCTAGTGAACATGTGTATGAAGTTTCCTAAAACACCCATAAGATTTTAAGTCGCTAGAACTCTGACGTTGGAACATGCTAGGCATTATTAAATCATGTTCACATATGGACAAATAAATGCTACTAGTCCTCTACAAAAGCCTAGTGAGGCCACATATTGAATACTAGAGCTCAGTCTGGTCGGTAATAAACACAAAAGATGATTTACTTCTAGAAATATCCAAAGAAGAGCTACAAAACTAGTACCATCACTTAAACACAAAGAGTATCCAGAGAGACTCAATGAACCTGGACTACCCACAATACAATACAGGAGACTAAAAGCCGCTATGGGGAAACATTCAAGATATAAAACAACATTGACAAAGTTAACATCCACAAGTTATTCCACTTTCATCAAACCAACACCACAGGGCACAACCATAAACGATACAAATGCCACTGTAGATTAAAAATCCGAAAATATTTCTTCTCGTAAAGAATCAAAGAACCCATCGAACAATCTGCCAGAAGACGTCATTAATGCCAAACATGTAAATAATTAAAAAAAAAAAGAAGCTAAACAAGTGCTGGAAAGATTCAGTTTTTAAATGTATGCCCTATTATGGTGGACCGGAAGCGGCACAATTAAGAAAACGTCAAAATGGACACGAGAGGAGGAAGCATATACTAGTCTCGACACCAAGGTAAACCAAGGTATGTTCTTACGGATGGATCATTATATACCATCATTTGTTTCTCGACTTTCTCACACCAGTAATCTACACAAGAGTCTTTCCAAACAACTTGCTACTTTTCCATATAGAGTGTTGTATCGTTGGTGCAAGACGAATGACGCTTGTCGTAATTCTCAATTAGGTTTGCCAAACGTTAGAGAGAACGTTGGCCGAGCGGGGGTTCGATTGCATAACCCGTGGATTGCAACTCGCGTCTGTATTAACTTATTCACTTTCCACATTTCTTCAGAATTCATTATTTAATTTGAGCAAAACTGTTTATCATCTACTTTAGCTACAACATTACATAAAGTAAGCACCTATCAAAACTGCTTGGATATTAACATGTCCATTCATTTTATATCAGGGTTCCCAAATTTCTTTTTCCAGAAATGTCATTTATCTCTGACCAATTTCAAAGATCCTTGACCTTTAACAAAGAGCAATCCTTAAAATAAAATTGACTCGAGCAAATGGCGAAAAACGTATCCAGACATTATTCCACACTCAGAGGTTGGGAAATTACAATATTCGGATCGACACACAATTTGCTACGAGATTTTTCTATTACCCCAGAACGTACGATAAATCAAGAGTTTAGATTGGATTTCGTTTATAGGTGGAGACAGTTTAGAGCACGGAGGACCCGGGCTGTCGTACAGATACCAACTAACCTTGTTGTAGCGTTCGTAACCCTTACACATGAGAAGACGTATGCTAGACTTTTGATATCAGTGTGGCAAATGGAGAAATTGCTCATTATTAGCATACGCATTCTAACGCATGTGAGCAGACGATTTTTGCTATCAATTTGGTAAAAAGAGAACTCGCTTATTATGAGCAAACGCATTTTAGCGCATGTGAAGCAGGCGATATTTGATATCAGTGTGGCAAACGTAGAAATTGCTCATTAGGAGCTGACGTATTTTAGCGTGAAGCAGGCTTTTTTATGAATAGCAATGATTTCAAACTCATTAAATACTTATACTTTCATTTCTATAATTTCTTCATATGTTCGCCAAGGTGTTTTAAAAGTCTTTTATTGCAGATGTATTGTACGTGGAAAAGGGTAAAAGGTCTCAGTGTGTGTGTTGGAACTGTCATTATGGATTATTTAAAAAAAAAAAAAAAAGAGATTGGTGTTATGGCTAGCAAAGGTAAACTAAACTCTTTCAGGGTTATGAGTTATCACTGGTCAAAAAAGGCTTGTTCCAAAAATGGATTTCTTATCAATTTAAATTTTCTCCAATTACATTTCAATTGTTTTAAATTAAAATTGGCATCTGTTCTAACTTATAAAAAAACACATGATCTGCAGGGTTTTGCAATGAATAAGAAACAGGCACAAAACATGAACTGTGTATCTTCTTTCATAATTGACACAATGTATGTAGGCATTGGACCTAAATAGTGGAATCTACATAACTTGAACGTGTAACTATATCGAATATATCGTGTATCTCGAATATACCGTGTATCTCGAAAGTGTGAATATGTCGAATATATCGTGTATCTCGAACTATTTTCTGGATCGGATCTGTCTTTAGAAAAACAAGACAGTAAAAGGACAAATTAGCCGTTCCACGAGAAAACCAACATTGTGGACTATGCATAAAGGATTGACCTGTATCAGCCTAAGCCTGCCGTGCAGGCAAACCCGTACAGACACGTTTCGCCACGTGTTGATTTTCTGTTCAAGGACTCGTTTCTCTATACCTCTATACCCCGGAGACGCAATGTGTTGTTCAGGATTAGCCTGCAATACACTACGCAGAGTCCATAATGTTGATTTTCTCGTGGAACGGCTCAAATGAGATTGGAAGCTGACAAATCAGCAATTCCTCGCACGCGTCAATGACTCGAAGATATTAAAGGGTCCCGTATAAGTTGGAGTGATCGCGAGCCCACCGTATGAAAAACAACACATTGCAAACATGAATTTGCTAAAGGCTCGTGTTAGAAAAGACAGCAAAAATAAAATGCTATTCTATATTGGCCTATTCCTGAACGAATTAATTTGTCTGGCGCATGACAGATCTTATAAAATGATAAGGGAACTTAAGACTCTATCTCGAGACGTCAGAATACACAGGAAGGCAACAAGTCAAAACTTATCGAATGCTACAGATGTCTAAATCAATATATATCAACGCATCAAAGAGACTTCCAAGGTGAGAAAACAGAAGCGTCTTCACTTATTTGACGCGGTACGTTGACCCAGCCGTCTAATGATTACTCTATTGAATGGGGGACCCCTGTCAGCAAAAGTCGCGATATCGTTTGAGTGTGTATATTAGCATTATAACATTGAAAGTATCTAAAATAAATTTCAGAAAAGAAAAAAAATCATCAAAAGGTCGTATGGGAGTTATCAAATTTGATCGAAGGAAAACCACCACTTTTATTTTGAACCAAGTTTAGACGCCGTCACCTCCTGTGATATCAATCGTTTAAGGCTACAGATGCTTGTTAAAACTCTTTCCTAATTTGTCATGTGTATAGGTAATCAGGATGTATATCTCTGACGCATCTTAGACACTGCCAGACTTGATGGATTAGGCAATCAAAGCAAACAAACAAAACACTTCACAAATATTTAAACAGACAATGTTCCATTTGTAGAATAGTCCTTTGTAGGTTTTTGAATATCCCGTTTTTGCGGATAAACTTTATTTTAATCTTAGAAAATATGTAGCTTATACGCAATCCGCTTATTACCGTTTTTTTCTCAAGACAGTAAGATATATAGAGGGGAGATATAACTGATCTTTATCGTTTAATGGAACACTAAACCCTTAGCATGATACATTCAAGAAAATGGTATTTAACACCCCTTTCCTTCATACAACATATATATAACAGAGTCCCTTGAAAACATTAAGGTAAACATAGGAACAATTGCTATACATGAAAGTTGTGTTAACAATTAGTGTAGAAAACAGCGTTGCAATTGTCGAATGCTGCAGAGGCACAAGAAAGCGCCTGTATGTCGGAACGGGTTAAACTGTATCATGCTGTATTCCATAATGCCGTAGATTATTCACCAGTTCTATCTTATTTTAGGAGTAATCTTTGCTAAGTACATAATATAGAACAAGGTTTACCGGAACGAATGAGTGCAGCGAACCCTTTCCCTCGTACAAAGACGCATATCTCCGGTATCGACGCGGACTGTTAACCAAGGAGTTGTGAGTTCAAAAACCAGCTCGGCCAACATTTCACTTGGCGTTTAAAAAAACGTCAATGTGAAACGCGTCATTCCTCTTTTGACAATGGGCTAACAATCTGTGGAAAAGTAGTCAGTTGTTTGGAAAAACATGTTGGGTGGTTTACTGTTGTAAGAAAGCAAAGACACACATGGATAGTTGAACTTGCCGCCATTATATGACTGAAAATCCGTTAAAACTAAATAATTGGTACATGTAACACATCTGCAGCAGATGAATGTGAAAATATCTTCGCAAAACGAGTTGAAAACGTTTGGCAAACGATGAAATTGCTTATGGTTAAAGGTTTGAAGATAATGGCCTATAGAGTGTTAATAAGGTTATCATAAAATAGGACCTAGTGACCTAGTTTTTTACCCCATGACCCAGTTTCGAATTTGAGATTTGATGGAGACAAATATTCGTATGAATTTTCATAAAGATCGGAAGAAAATGTGGTTTTAACAGTGTTAATAGAGTTACTATAAAGTATGACCTAGTGATCTAGATTCTGACCCTATGACCCAGTTCCAAACTTTACTGAGATTTAATGTAGACATACGTTCTGATGATTTGCAATACAAATTGGATGACGAATGTGGCGTGTAGAGTGTTCAGAAAGTTATTCTAAAATCTGACCTAGTGACTAAGTTTATGACAAAGTATAAAACTAGACTGAGCTGAAACAATTTCCGATGAGTTGTTATTAAGATTTGAAGATAAATGGCCGCTAGAGTGTAAATAAAGTTATAATAAATTTGACCTAGTGACCTAGGGTTTTACCCTACCATGACCCATGTTCTGATTAACTTTCATAAATATCGAATGAACAATTTGACTTCTACAGTGTTCACACGGTTATTCTAGCATTTAACATAGTGACCTAGATTTTGACCCCGATGACACAGCTTAAAATTTGACCGAGATTTGAGGGAGACCAATGTTCTGAAAAGAATTCATGAAGATTGGATGAACAATGTGATCTCTACAGTCAATGTTAACCAACATTAAGTTAACCAATGTTAAGTTACCTAACCAAGGCTAACTTCTAGCCAACGATGTCATATACTTTTGTAATTATGCCGTTTGATGCTGTCTCATGACCAAACAGAACACCTGACAAAGTTTCAGAAAAAATCGATCAGGGATTGCTGAGAAAAAAGAAATAAAGAAATTAGTTGCCGCCGTCGCCGTTAAAGTGACTGCTATGTCTCACAATTATAAACACGATGACGTTGATTGATGTAGCGACATATGAGGATGTTGAACCTGAAGTCAGTACCTAAGCTGTTCTGCCAAGACATGTCAGACTCAGTTGCAATTTAAATTAAGATTTCGTATGGTTATTCGAGGAAATATTAGAATCTGTTAAAACCTAAGATTTGTACTCTATCTAGACCAACAGAAAACAACCCACACGTGCTATACACTAAGTATAAGATTTCATGTAGAGTATATCGAATATTCCCATCACTTCAGAGTAGTTCATGTGCTTCGAGTAGAAACACACAAAACACCATTTCTTGCCGTAGTTCTGACAAGCGTTACAATTATATCATAACGCAATACAGTTTTAACTTTTTATATTGAAACATATGCGGCAAATAATGTGTTTAAAGATTTTGTCAAAATGAGTAATTTCACATAATGCGCAATATCTCTTTTTTATAACCTTTTCGGAATTCGATTCTGTGAAATCAAGGAAATATGTATTGATACAAAGGGTGTGACTTTGTTGTCAACACCAAACGACACGCACCTTCATGTATAATACACAACCTAATTCCAAAGCATGTTGTCCGTTTAAGCTCTCGTAAAGTCTAATCTCTAGTTGGTAATTCCGGTTAACTAACTTGATTACTTCAATTATTACCAAGTTCACGTGGTTACAATTGATTCATTTCAAACCCAATTCAATAGTGCATCGAAAAACGTTTAGGACATCACTCGAGAATCAAGAAGAATACATGACATTTTTAAACGTCATATCGCGAAGGAGAAGTTTTCTATGCTCGGAAATTCACAGTCTAAGAGGCGCCTCATGCCAATGTCTGTACAGAAATAAACCAAACTGTTTGTATATTGTGTCTAGCTTATTTGTCCTAAATGACAAGTTCACAAAACGTTACGGATCGTCGGCTCTACGCTGTATGACATTTAATGGTAAACGTTTCAAAAGTTATATGCATTAGTCATTATATGTTCGCGATTTAATTTATGTAGTGGTCCCACGTAACAGTTTTCCACCAAAGGGACTACAACTATTTGTAAGGCTAATCACGAAGACTTTGCCGTCAACCGAGAAAACCAACACCGTTGACTCTGCGTAAAGTATCGACCCGGATCAGCCTAAGCATGCCACGCAGGCTTTACCCGGATACACTTTACGCCACTGTGGATTTTCTGTTTCAGGAAGCACTACTCTATATCTCTATCCCCTTGAGGCGGAATGTGACGGCCCGGATCAGTCTGCGCAGGCTGATCTCGATCGATATATTACGCAGAGTCGATAAAACGTTTATATAGAAGCACACAAATTAAAAATCCACATTATATATTATGTCTTTTTTTAATAATCAAGTTAAGCTAACCTAGGAACAAAACACCCAAAGTGAGCCTACCTGTGTTCTTCGTCGTCAATTATTTACCTAACACGCACTTGTCTGTAATCACGAGCTATCTTTGGTATAATTCACTTGTTCTCTTGAAAAAAACAAGAAATATCTTTAAAAAAGATAAACGGCGATCAACATGAGGAAATACTTTTATAAAATTAAAAAAAATATGAAATTTGAGCAATAATATATGTGTTTACCAAAGGCTTAACGGCTTCAGGTTCTATGAATGTATTATCAATGCCGATAGTACGTTACATAACTAGAGATTACGTGAGGAGTATTAGTTTCAATTGACGATACACTGAAAACTTATCATGTTTCAACAATCATTAATATTCTGCTCTTAAATATTAAATTTCATACGTTTTCACTTATTTCTTTTAACTGAAATTTATATCTTAAGGAAAACAATTAAAGGTTAATACGCAGAACATTTCATTTTTAAACTTCACTTTATTAGTGCCAACTTAACTATGAACCAATCAAAACATTTCATTTCCTTTATTACTTCGACATTATTCATCAAATACATTATTTGATTGGGCTACAATCTAGATCATTTGTTTAATATCTAGGTCAAACTGGTGTAAGACAGCTCTCGTCGAAAAAGTTCATTTACAACTCTTAAATTCTTCTTAGTGAATCTAAGACTTTTAAATAGTTTCTGAATAAATCCCATGCCCAGCTGTAAATGAAAAACATTCTGTAATTACACAGATTAATTTCTTCGGCACCAGTGTTTAATTGAGCCATTTATAGCGGATTATTTAAATGTACTATACATACAATGCGTTGTGTTATCTTGTTAAGAAATAGAGCCACACTCAATTTACGAACCAATGCCCATTTCCGCGTGAGACTAACTTGGAAAACAGACCAATTGTCTGCAGCATATTCAGGTAGTCTCATATGGACGAATTCAACCACGCGAACGCCAAGACAACCACCGGGATGGGAACTATGAATCCGCCCGACCCATTTGGACTATTCGACTAGCTCATATGAACGTATGTGGATGGACACGTGGCAATAACGAGCTTCGAACTGGAATTATTAACGCCCTGGATTCGGATATTATTACTTTATGAAAAACGCATTTGAAAAAATGATGACGGTATTGATATAAACAGTTATTCATAGTATGGATTTTTTAGGACAGATATCCATCGACACGCACCTAAGGCGTCGGGTGAAGTTGGTATTTTAGTGTGAAATAGACTCAGTGATCAGTATAACATCACAGTTGTGGATAAATAGTTTGAGGGGATACTTGGTTTACGTTTTGAACACCGTAGTACAGGATCGGACTTTATTGTATATTCCTGCTATTTACCGCCGGAAAATTCATCTCGTGGTACAGTCTTTTTTTGCAGACCGTCTGGCACAAATATACGTTAACAGTGATAGTGATGACCCATTTATCGGTGCAGACTTTAACGCGAGAATTGGGTCATTATCATATACTGTATTTTATTGTGACACACTATCCCCACACACAACACTAGACAATAAAATGTACAAGACATGGCCAATAGTCAATAGACTTCTTGAATGTTGTGTGCTGAACGTCCGTTATCCCAGTGATAAGTATACGTCAATATCGAGTAAAGGCCGTGCAATCGTGGACTATTTTTGTGTACCGAGACAATGGCGTAATGTAGTGATTTCAAGGTATTAACGGCACAAGATAAAGATCTACTCGGATTATCAGGTAAACGATCAAAGTTACCCGACCACTCTGCGCTTGTCACTGAATTTTAGTGTTCGGAATTTTACACGAATAACAGTGACAATAGCAATTTGAATACCTCGAACAACAAACGATTTAAATTGCGCTGTGTTTCTCAAGACTTCATAGAAAATGACAAGGCGGCAGCTGCTATTCTTACATATCACGCAAATCGAAACGTCAAGCGAGAATCATATTGATAAAGACTCGATATATTGTAATTTATGTGACGTTATTATGAGTGAAATGGTTAACCATATTCCCACATATGATACCAGCAAAAAGACTAGTTAACGTAGAAAAGTGTCAAAGCCTTATTGGTGTGACGATTTACAACAAGTATGGAATATAATGCGGTCAAAGAACGATCGTTTTTAAAGTAGAAGGGAAATAACCACCAGAAATCTAGAATGGGCTCGGATTACATAAATCCTAGGAATGATAAACTGTTACGTCAGTCGGAACGTGCATACATATTGGATCAAGCTAACGAAAAACAGGAAAATCCCGACAGAATTTTGGAGAAAAATACAAAACCTTTGTCCTTTGTCCTAAGAAATATAAATCTATACCGATAGAAATTGTGGACAATGGAAACATAGTTAGAAATGAAACAAGAGCTGTCGGAGGACGGCGCACTCGACTATTCCACCGCCTTTTAAGTTACTGAGATATGGAGTCAAAAAAGGGCCATAACTTGCATAAAATGCTGGATAGAGTTATCCTACTTGGTTGTTTATACAGGTGTGATACATGTAGTAGGAAAGAGCTGTATAAAGTTCCAATGCAATGCATTAAGAAGTTACTAAGATACGATATCTTAATGTTGTTGCATGCAAAACTTTAACCAGCATTTATATTTGTCCAAAAAGGGCCATTACTTGCATAAAATGTCGGTTAGAGTTATTTAACTTAAAAAATCAACATAGGTGTGATAGTTGGGAAGGGTTGTATAAAGTTTCAAAGCAATTCATCAAGTCAATTCTAGGATATCGACTCTTAATTTAGTTGCATGTAAAACTTAAACCAAGTGTTTTGGTAAAGAAAGGGCCATAATTTGCAAAATATACTTGAGTTATCATACTTGATTGTTTACATAGGTGTGATGATTGGGAAGGGGATGTACACAGTTTCAATACAAATTATCAAGTGGTTTCTAAATGTAGTTGCACGCAAAACGTTAACAAGAATTTCTAAGTTAAAAAAGGGCCATAACTTACATAGTATGCAGGATAGAGTAATCTAACTTTATATTATACATAGGTGTGATAGTGGGGTAGAGTTGTATGAAATGTGAATACAATGCATTAAATAAATACTGATACATGGACTCTTAATTTAGTTGCACACACAACCTTAACCAGAATTTCTAAGTAAAAAAGGGGCCATAACTTGCATAAAGTGCAGGATATAGTTATCTAACTTAATAATATACATAGGTGTAATAGTGGGGAAGGTTCCTAGAAAGTTCCAAGACAATGCATCAGGTAAATACTGAAATATGGACTCTTAATTTAGTTGCACGCAACACCTTAACACTAATTTCTATGTCAAAAAGGGCCATAACTTGCATAAAATGCAGGGTATATATTGATACTCTACATATGTGTGACAGTTGGGTAAGTTGTATGAAGTTTCAATATAATGCATTAAGTAGATACTGAGATATGGACTCTTAATTTAGTTTCACACACAACTTAAACCAGAATTTATAAGTAATCAAAGCGCCAATGGCGCTGAAGTGGCGATCGTATGGAAAATCCTGCAAAGTAACAAGAAGTTTATGGGTGTAGGGCTTGCGATTTTCAATAAACGTGCACTCTGGTGCGGGTTAATTTGAGAATGTATCAACCCTGCATCTTTTGACAGTAGAATAATGTTAGTTTGCATGAATGTTGTCGTTGTAATGATTAACTTACGTTCTGAAATTTGTCATG
>JAUELF010275366.1:0-10660 GCA_031471495.1 Clinocardium nuttallii | reverse complement strand
AATTAAAGTTAAATTCAATGTCATATTATTCTAGACACAAACAATTTATGATGTTTTCCGTTTAATGATATTAGTTTAAATGTAAAATTAGTAAACCTGTAAAGTATGTACATGACATAATAAAGTTTGTACATGACATAATAAAGTATGTATATGACATAATAAAGTTTGTACTCAACATAATAAAGCATGTACACAACATAATAACGTATGTACATGACATAATACAGTTTATACATGACATAATAAAGTTTGTACTCAACATAATAAAGCATGTACACAACAAAATAAAGTATGTACATGACATAGTGAAGTATGCACACATCATAATAAAGCATGTACACAACATAATAAAGGGTGCACACAATATAATAATAATCGTCATCATAAGACAGTTGAGGCGTTCCAGATTGTACTGGTAAGTTGGACTACATATATTTATCACTAACTAGCTAATTTATTAATCAACAACATGTACTTTCGAATTCAGTAATGTATGTAGATGTCCACGGTTAATAATTATGCCCCACTACATATATAGCACAATTTTGCGATTATGAGGTCAGTTCCCAAAATATAATCAGAGTTATCTGCTCGTATTATACAATGTTCGATGGTAAACTGACAACATGCCTTATCCTGATATGCGCTACTTTCAAAACATTTGAAAACGTTGCGATACAGGCTGTCAAAACAGTTGTTGTGAACTGGAAGTCCCCGTTCGGCCAATATTTCTTGTGATGTTTGATAAAAGTCAGCTTCATTCGTCTATTTGTGGAAAATTAGGCTTTAAGCCGCAATCAATCAATCAATCAAACAAACTAAAATATGCTAGCACACACGTTCAGTCTTATTGTACTTTCAAATGTTGAGTTTATTATGGATTATCGTGTATATTCCTTAACAACAAGTCGACAGGAAAAGGTACGCTTTGAATATTGTGCACAGTGTATATCCAGAGCAGCTTGTGCATCCACGCAGTCTGATCGAAACACACATTCTGATATCACTTACAAAGACTTATTAGAAGATTTTGTGAACTTGTGCAAATTCTGAAAAGACTTCAAAATGGACAGGGGATGATTCTAACATACACTGTTCAGAAACTCCAACAACGTGTAACTTTTGGCACGGACAACTTAAACAAACATAACATTTCATAATAATAAAAAAAACCTTTCTTTGATTAACTCATTCAGCGTCGAATTGCTTAAAGTAGACTCTTCCATGTTCACAATCGGGTGTTTCCATTTCTCTATTTTGATAACTAAAAGGCAAACAATGCTGATTTCAGGAGAGACGGCTCGTTACAAACTGACTAACCAATCTTTTTTGTTTCCAAAACCCTCCATATTGCTATTGACGCTGAAAGAGTTAAGACATCAATACTTTTGCATCACACGACGGAACAAATGAGATTTTTTTCTAAACAAACAATTTCTCCTTTTCCCCCCAAATGTTTTCAAACTTGTATCTGAACGATTCTTACACTTTCTCGATCTTTCTCCGATGTGATAAAAGCAGTCGGCGTAAATATCGTTACACTTTCTCGATCTTTTCCGATGTGATAAAAGCAGTCGGCGTAAATATCGTTACACTTTCTCGATCTTTCTCCGATGTGATAAAAGCAGTCGGCGTAAATATCGTTACACTTTCTCGATCTTTCTCCGATTTGATAAAAGCAGTCGGAGTAAATATCGTTATAAGGTAAGCGGCTACACTGTCGTTGCGTTTTGGACTTTGACCTTTAAGCATTACGAGATACTTACATTTTGATATGGCTTTTGAGTAGATGCAATTAAAGCTTAAAGTACACCAATCCTTAAATGAACTCGATGAAAACACGTAAACATTGACCTGCTACTATATTCGGCTGGAAAACCTGGAAATGTTTGGCTTAATTGTTGTTTTACGCGGTTTTCAAGATTAGTTTATTTAAATTACATCAACATATAGGCTGGGGAATATGCCCCTCAATGCAGCCGTCCCGACTGGGGATCGAACAAACGACTTCAAGAACAAGTCATCCTTCCGAAACTGTTTTGTGAAAACCCGGTATGATTCGGTACCTTTTCGTGAAAACCAACCTAGTTTTGATGGGAGGAAATGGGATTTTACGTTTAACCTTTTTACACATACAGCATATATACAGCAGACGACTTTTAAACATCTAGGCATAAGTATGGAAACTGTCTTTAAATGAAACTTCCTTCAATGAATAGAGGTGAATACATTGTGGCAAATGGAGACATTGCTAATTCTTCTGGTATAGGGCGTTGCAAGCGTTTCACTACCATGACTAAACTGGGAAAATGACCGCACCCTTTAAACTACGTGTAGGAAGGGATTGGGTGTATAACATACGTCATCTATTTCACAATCTGCGTTTCAACTTAAACAGTTGGTGAAAACACACATGACGCAATAATACACAACATTGCCTCAAAGGTCAGGATAAGGTCATATTGGTCGAGTAATAGTCATGTGACAAATCGGGAAACCGCGCATTAGAGTCAATGCATGAAACCCGATACAAATCGGGAAACCGCGCATTAGAGTCAATGCATGAAACCCGATACAAGTGAAGGTCTTGATCACATTGTCCAGTTGCTCAGGATTATGAGAATCTACACAATAATCTTCCAACAAGGTTGTGTGAGATTATATACGGTACTTTCCAAGTTCGTGAACAGAAGCATTAAACAAACTACACTGTCGAGAATTAAATGAATTTTAAGACATCAAAACATAGTGACACACTTCTCAATTGAATACTTATACAAAGTCATGAGTGAAAAGAACGAAAATAATGACATCAGGAACTAAGGTATACATATATATATAGATGGCGAAGTTGGATGGGTATACGATATGTGAACAGTGTAGACCTTGATCAGATTGTGTTCGGATGCAAATGCTGATCTGGATCTATACCGTTCACAAATGTCAACATGTGCATTTTCACATACTGGCTCATATCGTGTTGAATACCATCGCCAATGTCTATTTTCTATAGCTATAATTTAGAGCTTTACCATAGCTTCTACGAAGTATTTTGAATACCTTGCTCCAATGTTTATTGAACTCCTTTTTTATCGATTTTGGTCAACGACTTCAAGTCAACTTATCGAACATAGTAGATCAAGTTTGTGCAGTCAAATCTTGTAAAGCTTTGATCACAATCCATCTGCTGATTCTCTGTAAAGAATTCTACTGCAATATACAAAAACGTTTTAGGATAAGGTATGAATTCAACCGCATAACGGTAAATATGAGCACTATGCTGCGTGAAACTTAACATAATTATAACACGTGTAGATTAGCGGTGATCCAGGAAAATTAACATCAACGTAATCATTGCACGTGTAATATGCGCGACGCTCCAGGAAAATCAACCTTAAGGTAATTAGTACACGTGTATATAAGAGGTGCTCAAGGAAAACGAACGTCAACGTAATTATTACACGTGTATATAAGAGGTGCTCAAGGAAAACGAACGTCAACGTAATTAGTATACGTGTATATAAGAGGTGCTCAAGGAAAACGAACGTCAACGTAATTATTACACGTGTATATTAAAGGTGCTCAAGGAAAACGAACGTCCACGTAATTAGTACACGTGTATATAAGAGGTGCTCAAGGAAAACGAAACTCAACGTAATTATTACACGTGTATATAAGCGACGCTTCAGGAATTATTACACATGGAATTAACGGTGCTCCTGGAAAACCAAACTTTCCGTAATTAAGCGATGCTTCGTAAAAACCAACTTTAACGTAATTATTACACATTAAAATTAGTTCTACTCAAGGAAACCCAACATAAATGCATTTATTGCACGTGGTGTTTATGCTCCGGAGAAACCAACATTGTCGTACTTATTACTCATGTGTATGAGTTGTTTTCCGGGAAACCCAGCCTTGTCATACTTAATATCAACATTGTCGTACTTATTACTCGTGTATATGAGTTGTTTTCCGGGAAACTCAGCCTTGTAGTACTTAATACCAGCATTGTTTTACTTATTACTCGTGTATGTGAGTTGTATTCCGGGAAAGACAGTCTAAAGAAACGAAATTATTACACATGTTTGGAAACATAACAGAAAGCGCATGAATGCTGTGGGTCAAACTTGATAATGTCTTACCGATGTTAGTTGAAACCTTTTTTGAATAATTTTGCTAAAAGTGCAGAGACAGATCAGATTACCCGGATGTGCTGGCGAATCTCGATCTTTAACGGTTGATATTTTTTCAGAGAGCGCATTCTACATTGAAAAGATATTGTTGTTTGTTGCTTTTGATTGGCCCTTTGACATGTCAATAGCATAATTACACGTACCATGTCGTTCAAATCGTTAACCCTTTCCTATATGTTTAGGCAATTTGACATATCTGCTGCAGCCGTATCATGAAAACATTGTGGCAAAAGGAGAATTGATTATTTTGCAATTCTCAATTTGTCAAATGCTTTAACACTGTTTAATTATTATACATTAATTGATCAATAGTTTCCATGTTTGTTTACTTGGTGTTCTTTTCAATGTCGTGTGCTGCGGACTGGCTGTAAGGAAGGAAATGATTAAAACAACAACAGAGAGGTCTAACGCAGACCGTTTTAAGAGGATCATTTGGTAATTCAAGTGGTCATCCCTTTTGTCCAATAAGTATTAACACGAATCATTCCCACTATCATTCACATACGGTCACACGTTTTATAGAAAGGCTATTCATATATTTGAAAATGATTTTCTCTCTGAAAATAGACTGTTCT
Source organism: Clinocardium nuttallii (assembly GCA_031471495.1). NCBI lineage: Eukaryota > Metazoa > Mollusca > Bivalvia > Cardiida > Cardiidae > Clinocardium > Clinocardium nuttallii. Next base: position 5,886 of record JAUELF010275366.1, on the reverse strand, counting down.
CTAAGTCAATATATACTACATGTATATATATATATATCTATACTCTAGAGCTATGAATTCCCGCTGAGCTGGTTTTTTCAGATTCGTTGTATGAATGCTCAATACAAGTAAGAGTGTAAACACTTTCATTCCAGAACCACTTAGCTATTAAGTATCCAGATCCTTTAATTGTTCTAGCCCCTTAAGTAGATAAGAACAGACACACTGAGGAAAAGTGAGAGAGGGATAAAGACGGACGAACACACAATAAAAGATAAACGTGTACATATAGTTAATACGAACGATTTCGAAAAGGGGTTGTTATAATCCGTGATAGTTTCACGAAAACGGGACCCAGGGAGTGATAATAAACGTGACTTGCTTCTCGTTGAAGAATGTGTGCGGATTCCATTAAATTCAAGAAGATCGACAAGGAGAGTACGTCAGGCGGGGAAGAAGAATTCGGCACGGCATTCGAGTCGATTCGTCAGTCGGATACACAATCAGAAATGGGCTCCGGTGCCTATCTAATGGAGAAGACCTATTCAGTGACGAGAAAAACCGCCCTGATTATCGGGGCCATCGTGCTAATTGTTGTGATGGTGTTGTTTGTTATCAGTGCCGTGGTGGGACATTATACAGCGAAAAATTCTCAAGTTCATGGACAATCCGGCGAATTGCATTTGGTATTGGTTGTTATTTCATTTTGATTTTTTTTCATCACTTTTATATATCATTCATTTATTTCTATTTCACTAGAATTTGATGTAATACGCATACGGATAACAATGATATGCAAATGAGAATAATAAACGTATGTTTGTCAAGTATTGATTAATTAATTAATTTTTTTGTTTTTGTTTGTTTGTTTGTTTATTTGTTTATTTTATTAATTTAAGAACTATTCACCATGGGGCCGATGGGGCCAGTGCAGCGTATCTTGTGGGGTTGGCACCAAACTGCGCACTCGGCGATGTCTACTTGACGAACCATATGTGTGTTTGGGACAAGGCGATGATGTCCGAGTTTGTGTAAAGGCCGAGTGTAATGGTATGGTATTTGCATTTTAAAAATATCAATAAGTGAAAGAAAAGCATTGAAAAGAGATGAAAACAGTTTGACAAAAGCAGACATTGCTCCCAATTTTCTTTTTGTGTCACACCACGACTCATGAAAACCTGAAACAACATGAAAATAACTGTGAGACCGACTATTTGAGAGTTATATATCCCCATTCGAAGAAAAAAGCCTCCGAAATCATTTAAAACCCCACAAAAAAATATTATGATTACATTTGCAAATCTGTACAGTGGTCTCCGGAACCAAACGTATGCCATAAATAATGGCAGCTTGTATATACTCGGGCTGATCCTTAGTATTCAAAGAGATATGTTGTCTAGGACTCAATGAGTTGATTATCAGTTGACTGTAAGTACAAACTAATCCAAATAAAGGGTTAAACTTATAACGTCATGAACTGCGGGATAATGCTTTACGATATTTGTCGGTACCGCAAATTAAGTCAAAATAAAATTCACACCAAATTAGAATGCATACAGTTTTAAAATTAGAAACAGTAAAGGTCGTGATCAACTTGCGTAGGTTGATCTGTACGTTCCCAATTCGACAATTCATAGAGTATGTTTTTATAAACGTAGCCGTTTCCATTTAGACGATCAGTGGGCCAACTGGGAGCCATGGAGCACGTGTAAGAAGACTAAAGGAGTCTGTAAGCGGTCCCGGGATCGATCCTGCCACAACACCGCTTTAAAGATTGGCGGAGGGCGCTGCGAAGGGAAAAGTGTGCAGGATTCAAACTGTAAGAAAGAGGACTGTTTTGGTGAGTAAATTCTAAGATGTTTTCTTCGACCAGTCTTTAACTCTTGCATCGTTTAACAATATGTTGTTACAGAAGCATTAAAAGTTTCACTCATGTGTAATTGTACAATTGTACCATGAAGTCAAATACGACCAGTGTAGACGCTGATCCTCCTACATACCAGCTTTTGCTCTGCACCGTTATTATCATAAGCATTAACGAAGCACGTAGCATGCATTGAATGATAGGACCATACCATTATATATACAAGTAGATGTTAACTTGTCAACAATACTCTTATGTTCGTTTAACAATAGCAGGCCTCATTTACCATTTTGCTCCAGACACGAGTCTTCATCAACCGTCGTAAAGAGAACAATATATTTTTATGAAACAAAATATATAAATAGTATTAACTTCCCACATTACCTGTAGCAGTTATTGAGTCAAATAACAGACTGATCATCACATATATTTACTCTTAAGGAAACATTTAGATGTAGCGGATTAAATGTTGCACTCATTCTATATGAGATAGTTTGTACAAGTTCAATACAGGAACTTTTGGGACAGAGTGGGGTAACTTGAGCAAATGCTGCACTCATTCTATATGCATTAGTATGTACATGTACATTACAGGAAACCTTTGGACGGATTGGGTAGCTGGAGTGACATTGTATATGAGGTAGTTTGTACAAATGCATTACATGAACTTTTAGGACAGAGTGGGGTAACTTGAGCAAATGTTGCACTCATTGTATATGCAATAATATGTACATGTACATTACAGGAAACTTTTGGACGGAGTGGGGTAACTGGAGTGAGTGTAGCACTCACTGTGATATGGGGTATAAGAAACGACAGAGAGTATGTAAAGACCATCGTGGAAAGGCTGTCAACATAACACTATGTTCTGGTACAAGCGTGGATAAACAATGGTGTCATAATGTTGCCTGCAAAGGTAAATAATACAATTCGAAATATTAAAACACTATATGAACCGATACAATATATGTAGAAAATTGATCCTAACGTCATTTTTAAAATGTGAACAAAATAAACTGATTGCACATGCTATAAACATGGCATAAACGTGTTAAAATGGAGTGTCTAAAGCACACCATACGCCTGCCTTTACTCAATCATCAATAGCAGGAAAAGGTATTAATCAATATAAACTATTCGGCTTCGTTCGTTAAACAATCACTGATATTCGTTATATATATATATATATATATATATGTGTGTGTGTGGGTGTGTGTGGTTGTGTGTGTGAGTGGTTGTGTGTGTGAGTGGTTGTGTGTGTGAGTGGTTGTGTGTGTGAGTGGTTGTGTGTGCTTATTCGTCACACTCATACTAATGTCGATTATAAATGAGTACATGTATGTATATAGATCCTTTCATTTACTTCCAGAGTTACATCCCTTGATCAGCCTTATATGTTAAACCATCAATTGTGTTTGCTGTTTGTTTCAGATGCCGACGAGTGTTTATCAAGCCCATGTCACCGAGGCACGTGCGTAGATCAATACAAAACATATACATGCGTCTGTGAACCAGGGTGGAGGGGAGATCACTGTGAAAGTAAGTACCACAATATTTTTCTTTACGTATAAAGCTCTCCTCGGTTCTGTTGTCATTTTTCTCATAAAAATATAATCACTATCACACATGGTATTGTGAAGCATGCATATATGTTTGCGCTTATTTCTGTCTGTCTCAATGATTACGATATGTCAGTTTAAGCGTGTCTTTTGTCTGTATTGTCCTCTATTACGATATGTCAGTTTAAACGGGGTTTCTGTCTGTAAAGTCCTTATTGCGATATGTCAGTTTAAACGTGGTTTCTGTCTGTATATTCCTTATTGCGATATGCCAGTTTAAACGTGTTTTCTGTCTGTATAGTCCTTTATTACGATATGTCAGTTTAAACGGGGTTTCTGTCTGTAAAGTCCTTATTACGATATGTCAGTTTAAACGGGGTTTCTGTCTGTATAGTCCTTTCTTACGATATGTCAGTTTAAGCGTGATGTCTTTCTGTATATACCTTTATAACGATATGTCAGTTTAAATGTGGTTTCTGTCTGTAAGTCCGTTATAGCGATATGTCAGTTTAAACGTGGTTTCTGTCTGTAAGTCCGTTATAGCGATATGTCAGTTTAAACGTGTATGTTTGATTTGCGTCGATTGTGAAACACGCTCTTAAAACTTGTATAAATCAATACATCGATTACTCATTTTCGATCGCTGCTTCAAATTAACGCCCCTCCATCAAAAACAGAAATTGTTCAATGTATTGAATGCTGATTTAACGAGATCCTATCAAAACCTCTTAAGTACATGCATTGTGCTGATGACGATATAACGACATATCCCACCAAACATATGCTTTACTACATTGTATTGTGTGTCAGTTGAACATAATCAGATACTACTACATTGTAGTGTGTGTCAGTTGAACATAATCAGATACTACTACATTGTATTGTGTGTCAGTTGAACATAATCAGATACTACTACATTGTATTGTGTGTCAGTTGAACATAATTAGATACTACTACATTGTATTGTGTGTCAGTTGAACTACTACTACATTGTATTGTGTGTCAGTTGAACTACTACTACATTGTATTGTGTGTCAGTTGAACATAATCAGATACTACTACATTGTATTGTGTGTCAGTTGAACACAATCAGATACTACTACATTGTATTGTGTGTCAGTTGAACACAATCAGATACTACTACTACATTGTATTGTGTGTCAGTTGAACTACTACTACATTGTATTGTGTGTCGACTTAACGAAATCCCATAGAAACAAATTGCATGAAATAGTTCATTTTATTGCTTTATCTTTCTGTATGCTACTGAAACATCTGAAAAGACTGGCCTGGTTGTGAACTGGCCGCCAATAAGTCACAGTAGTTCCCAAGTGGCTTTTGGCATAAACACGTTCATTTTGATAAGATGGAATGGACGTCAAAACAATATACTGTATAGTTGGTTTTACTGGTTATGACTTACTGAATACATTTAAATGAGTGGCTCAACATCTTGATTGTCCTAGAAATGGCTATGGACTCTCCAAAATGTAAAAATGGACAAGCCAATTAAAAAAAATCATTAAAAGGGTTAAATTGATCTGAGTTTCATTTAAACACCCAACACAACAAGTGTTAGGTTGTTGTTAGCCACACTGTTGTAACTTGATAGGACAAAACGTTAGGTTAAAGACAAGAAAGTTATTTATAGCCAGTGTTCAACTATGTAGGGTTTTATATAAACACATATACTATGTATACTAATAGTAACACTGACCGTACACCAATATATAACATGAATGGTGTTAACTTTCTTATTACGAAGTTTACTCGATGTTCTGCTTCCAAAGTATTCCGAAGCGGATAGGAAAGTATTCGGGACAATAATTTATAATATATTTATTATCGCAAATACGAGAATTCATAACAGACATACTTCAAACATTGGAAATAGGTATTTCATTTTAAAATGTATCTTCAGTGTTATTTTTAAACACTCGCAACTGAAAATTGTCCAGTGCATTAACATGTTGTTTTTCGTAAGTATAACGTCCCCTAGCAATTGCACCATTGTAATCTAAGGTCAAGGTTGCACGTAATGTCACAAAGCCTGGTACGTGATCAAACAGGGCAATTAACGTGGCACTCAAGAGTTAATTCGGTACGTGTATGTTGTGTTTTGAACTCTTTCAGTGCCGATTGCTTTATTTAGCATTTTGCTAATAACACTGATTCCGATGAGATTGCTCGTAATGAGCTGTGTTTCATCTGAAATCTGCATTGTTAGCCGTTTAGTTATTAAATTAATCAAGAACACTTGTTATATGAACAATGAGATATCCGTCTATGATCACGGAAGAGTCTACTTTAGAACATTCGGCGTCGAAAGAGTTCGAAACGATCTTAACAACTTCCATCTAAACGATCTTAACAACTTCCATCTAAACGATCTTAACAACTTCCATCTAAACGATCTTAACAACTTCCATCTACATGTACGGAAACGATCTTAACAACTTCCATCTACATGTACGGAAACGATCT
>JAUELF010275355.1:7500-10661 GCA_031471495.1 Clinocardium nuttallii | reverse complement strand
ATAGTGACAAAAGAAGAAATTGCACAAAACGTGCAATTTCTCCTTTTGCCACAATGTTTTCCACTTTTTGTCATAGAGTATCCATTCAATTATACAGATGTTCTATGTTTTGACAACAAAAACGTTCAAAGTCGTCTGCTGCAGAATTGTCGTATGGGGGAAAGGGTTAAGCAATACGGCGCTGTTAGAGTTAAGTCATCCAACAGTTCTCAGCACTTCGTGTTCTGCGTCGACAGTTTTGCTAGTTACATTTGTTAAATCCTATGAGATGACATGAGCCGTCCCGCGAGAAAACATACATTGTAGACTATGCGTAAAGTATCGACCCAGATCAGCCTAAGCCTGTCGCGCAGGCTAACCCGGAAAGATACGTTTCGCCTCCTGCGGATTTTCTGTTTCAGGGTTCATTACCATAAACCTCTATCCCCTGAGACGGAAGGTGTCGTCTCGGATTAGCATGTGCGGTATACGCAGGCTGATCTTGGTAGATACATTACGCAAAGTACATGATGTTGGTTTACTGGTGGAACGGCTTATATGTCAACAACAAAATCCGAAAAAGTGTTCACTTCTAAAACGCGTTAAATCGAAATATACAGGAACCAATATGTAACTTCGATTTATCGGCGTGTTATATGTCACTTCGAGTTATCGGTGTGTTATATGTCACTTCGAGTTATCGGCGTGTCATATGTCACTTCGAGTTATCGGCGTGTTATTTATCGCTTCGAGTTATCGGCGTGTTATATGTCACTTCGAGTTATCGGCGTGTTATATGTCACTTCGAGTTATCGGGGTGTTATATGTCACTTCGAGTTATCGGCGTGTTATATGTCACTTCAAGTTATCGACGTGTTATATATCGCTTCGAGTTATCGGCGTGTTATATGTCACTTCGAGTTATCGGCGTGTTCAATGAACGCTGGATTTGTGATGAATTTATTTATGTATTTCCAGCTTTGTGGAACTTCTATCTCATTATTGTGTAAGATAAATCGCCATCTTAATGTCGATAGACCACCACACAATACAAATAAACTATTTACGCACAAATATGTCGGATCGAAGAGCTGGCGGTACGTTCATATTATGTCACGCAAGTTACAACACTTCATTGAGAAACAGAAATAGATGTAACATTTTCCCCTCTTGCTGGCTTGTCGACTTTTTTACTATTAAGTGCATCTTCAGCAGACGTTTTAAAAACATTGTGATGACAGGAGAAATTGCTTAAAGCAATCTCTTCAACTTTATTCAATAAAAATACTTTTATTTAACCATTTCCCACATACAACAAATCTGCAGCAGACGGCTTTGAAAACATATCCCTCTTTCTTTTTTCGAATCCCCCTTTTAATGAAAGTACTATAATTGAAGCGAGTTAAAAACATAGTGACATAAGACGAAGTTGGTCATTTAGACCAATTTCTTCTTTCGTCACCATGTTTTCAAAAGTCGACCTGTTGCAGAGGCGTCAGAAAGTGTCTATATATGGGGAAAGTGTTAAATAAATGTATTGTGTTTACAAAGCCGTCTGCCGCCGATTTGTTGCATTCTCGGGGAAATTGGGAAACGATGAAAACGGGTTATCGCAGAAACAACCATTTAATTACCCTCGAGATGATTTAGTCGGAATTCGTTGCATCTGTCTCATACTTGAATTCGAAACCGGGTGTTCCGAGTTCAATCTCGCGGCACGACGGTCATGATGGAGTGTCCTCGGGTAAGGCCCATTTCCTAACCTAGTAGTACAGGTTTGTTTACCCAGGGATCATTCATAAGTGAACTATCGCAGTAATACAAATGAAATAATGTTGAAAACGGTGTACAAACCCAATAAAACAAACAAACAAACAAACAAACAAACAAACACATTCCTAACGCTGTAAGAGGCTCACAATGGATTTAACCCATTCCGACCAACAGACGCATGTTAACGCATCTGCAGCAGACGACTTTTGAAAACATTGTGACAATTTCTTCTTTTTGTCACAATGTTTTCAACTATATTCAATAATCAAACTATAACTTATAAAAGCTTTTCACATTTATGCCCAGACGTTCTAAGATTAATCTTCTACACATTATTTGAAACTGTATGTGGGAACGGGGGGTTATTGAACAATTCTTTACTGTTTTATCACCGTATGTTTTTCAAAGCAGACTCCGAGCGGCCATAGCTCAGTCCGTAGCGACGCGGTATGTCAATCCAAGGGTCGTGAGTTCTAACTCAAGCTCTGCCGACACTCTTTCCGACGTTTGACCAAAGTCATTGTGACACGCGCCTTTAGTTTTCAACCAATAGGCTAACAGTCTATGTGGAAATGCTGCCAATTACTTGAAAAGAATGTTGTGACGAGTACTGGTGTGAGAAAACCAGGACACACATGAGTTGGTGAGTTGGCCGCCGTGATATGAATGAAAAATGTTGAAAACAGCGTTAAACCCCAATCAGTCAATCTTTCAATCAATTGCAAATCAGACCAGTGCTAACATTATTGTATTCGCTGTCTCTCCTTATGCTATAAGCCGAATGCGGTTTCAAAAATAAAGACTATATTATGTCCTTAGAAGTAATTCGATTTGTTACGCAAAATATAGCGGCTGTAAATGAGCGATCATGATTTAAACAGAGAAAGGTAATTTAATCAACTGGGTATTTTGGATTGAAGTGTCCTGCATTGCATTCAATAATTCAAACACTAGAATCGATTTGTTCACGGTGTTATCAAGTGGTCGGATAATATAGGCAAGGAAGGCTGTGTATAGATGTCAATTATAGATAGATTAATTCCAAATGTCTGTAACGTCCAAGACTTACTACATCTAGTTACTGCAGTTTGATAGTTTACCCTAATATGCAATGTTTTGACGTAGCAGACGACTCTTACAATCATTATTGTAATAGGAAAACGATGAATTACTCATTTAAATCAATCAATCATTTGTTGGCAAATATCGACAAAATTTGTATATGGCCATTTACAAAGAGGAAGAATATGGCTTAGTCAAAAGTAAATGAATATATTACTATACAGTATGGCAGATAAATAATATTTAGTTCATCAAATGAAAGAATGCACGTTAAGAATAGGTTAGGGAACAACATCTAGCTTTATTACGCCGTCGCGTATAGAATAACCGTCCCAAAAATTTCTACA
>JAUELF010275355.1:0-5000 GCA_031471495.1 Clinocardium nuttallii | reverse complement strand
ACCTCGTATTTCATTTTATTACATGCTCTTTGAGATTATTCACTCGTCCCTGATTAGACATGCTGCAAACGTTAATGTTGAAGTACCATAACAATATCAGCTTTAAATAACGTTTTTTTTCTTTTGAGTAGTAGCTCCTCGTTACTGAAAGTTCTTTTCAAGATGTAAAATAATTTTATTTTAAAAAAAGTTAAATGTATTGACTGTTTCTACTCTTATAACTAGTCGGGAGCAGACTGCTCTCTGATTGATTGGCTTATCCGTATACACAAATAAATCTCCCGTTGGTTAACAGGACTTCTGACTCACCAGAACGTCATTCTTTTTGCATTTTTTAAACCCGATTAATAAAAAATAATTATATATTAGCATGGTATGTACGCCTAGAATACTGTTCATGGTTGTAGTAAAGCTTGGAATTACAATGTCTTCAGCATTTTAACCTTTTACCCAATGTATCAAAAGTAGAGATTAGGTATCGATTTTTTTCTGTAAACAGAGAATGGGGGTAAAAGGTCTTTTTATTTCATGTAAATCCCAAGTTGTCTGTTTCTTTAGGTTTCATCGATGACGACAAAACTTCAAACATTCTGACTAAAAAATATTTAATTTATATGTGGAACTTCAAAAATCCTGAAATTAGTACTTTATGAAAGCAACATGTATATATTTAGACTAATGAATGTGAAAATGACTCATTTGTACATGTTATGATGTGTGGTAAGAACAGATAATAATGCAGTCAATGCATCGCATCAACTTTCTCTTGTATTCTTATATTGTTGATTAAAATATGTCATTTGTATTTAATAAAAACAGTACATCTATGTTAAGTGTGTTGGTAAATTAACATGCGGGAAAAAATCCCACACACATGCATCTTAAATGTGTAACCTAATGTTTAGGACCAAACAAAGGACGTAGGAAAGCATATATAATCGTTTCACTAGAGCGCCCTTTTATTTTGACTACTTTGAGGCAAGTGTTGATTGTGCTTTTCTTTTCTGATTTATGCTTAATGAACTTCCGGTTTACAATTTGATTGGATGCTATAAATAGACACAACCAATTAGCCAAAAGTAAAATGGAAGCGATGCTGAGTGATTAAGAAATCGATCCAATTGAAGAACGAATTTGAAATCGGTTGTGAAACAAAACAGTAGAAAATCAGATCTTGGATAGTCATATTTGCTAGAGTAAGTGAATATTTTGTAATTTATTCCCCCAAATATCCACGATACTAACTCCCAGACGCGATGCCCTGCCGGTTTCTGATGCTGATTTCGTGAAAAGATGGCAGCAGACTCTAAGACACTCCTTTTGGCATAACGTCTGACTCACGTCATAGTATCAAACTGTCTAGCCCAAAATCGGAGATAAATAAGCCGAACTAGTTCAATTTAACTGTTTTAACATGTGTATTTAAACGTGAAAGATGATATTTTTGCGATGAATCAGCCCAGGTGTAAACAAAAGGAAAATAGACGATCTAAAAAGGGGTCGTGTCAAAAGTAACGTATACCTTGATTCATTTTTTGTCACATTACAGTTTCTCAGCATATTGACTGGCCTATACAATGTTACCAGTACGTATGCGGCATTTTCTTTTTATCCTGCGGACTTGTCACCAAGATATAAGATTGCAAAACAAAGGAATATTTGAAACCATTAATTAATTGGTTTGTGAGCCTAAGCCTTAATTTAAAAAAAATGCTGCTGATTTAAATTGAATTGGTCTTTAGACATCAAACAATCTTTAAACATATCTCAGTTGAGTTGACTTGACTGTAAGAACAAAGTTACAGATAAAAGTTTGGCAGTAATGACATTTATAATGAACTTGAAATAATCACCAAGTTATAATGCTCTTGCTACAGTCCACACTAACTACAGAGCATATTCTGGGAGTAGGAGGTATTGTCCTGTTATAACAATCTTCTTTTACTTCTGCATTTTACAATTGTTAAGTCATAAATAGTAAAATACTATTTAATATTTGTGTCTACCCCTGTGTTTATCTAATGTAGGCTCGTGCAATTTAAATTTTAACCTGTATCCCACATGCAGTTGCTTTTTCAGGCCACTGCAGCATACAACTAGCAAATATTGAAGCAATTGGAGAAACTTCTCATAATGATTAATTCACTCTCATGCCACAATGTTTTCAATTTTATTGATTCTTAGAATAATTAATTTATACCTGGAGTTTCCATATTTTTGGAGAAATGTATTCGAAATTTGTTTGCAACAGATTTGTTGTATGTGAGAAAGGGGTAACTTGTTTTGTGCTGTATTTCTGTAAATAAAATGATATCGCCAAACTTGATTTTTGACAAGTCTGTTTATACTTATCAGTATTGTAAGAAATTGTGGAATGCCAACACTGTAGACTTAAGATTAGAGTTTTTATACTTCACAAGTTTGCTGGTAGATCTTATATCTAATATTGTTCACAAATACTGATTAATTTTGCATATTGTTGAATTTAACAATAATGTGTGAAAGTGTTGGGGAATCAGGGTTCAGTATAAGGTATGACTGTATAACATGTCCAGTTTATTATTCAAGTTATTTTAAGACATTTTCAAAGCAGTCCGCTTGAAACAAATCTTCAGCAGATGACTTTGAAAAATATATATAAATGAAAGTATAAAATAATTGAAAAGAGGTAAAATTGCCAAAATGAGAAATTGAGTAATTTCCCCTTATGCGACAATATTTTCAAAATCTATCATCTGCTGCAAATGTGTCTGGAAGTTGGGGAGGATTTTAAACATAATGATAGTATACATATAAATTTTTAAAAATATATTCAATAGTGGGAAAAACTGCCTTTGTGGTGTACAGTACTGGTAATGCAATCAACTCGGTTGCTGGTCGCATCATACCAAAGACTTTTAAAAATGGTACATGTAGTAATTAAGTTTGCCTTTCTTTGCGCCCAGATTGTTGGGTTATCATTAGGACTCTAGTGGCACTCAGAATAAATTAATGAGTACTAGTAAATTGGAAATCCTGTAATATAACTGAAAAACTATTGCAAGCAGAGCAAAACAATTAACAAACAAACAAAAGTGTAATTTTTCCATTTAACTCTTTTCAGCGTATCTGCAGCAGACGACTTTGAAAGCAGGGTTACAAGAACTTGAAAAGTCACCATAAAAGATAGCCTTATTGTTAAATTAAGTTGTAAACTTTGTGGCCAAAGGGGAAATTGTTCTTCAAGAGCAATTTCACCTTTGGCCACAATGTTTTCAAGAGTCGTCTGCTGCTATTGCGTCAAAATGCGTCTGCAGCCTTGGGAAAGGGATAATATTGAAATTGTGATAATACATTAAAGTCAGGAATGACAAAGACCAGTTGAATGACCTCAAAGTGTCCTTTGGCCATTCAGGATTATCATATTTAGAATAGTTTTGAATAGGGAGATGAATCAATTTAGTTTCATCATCTACAACTTTAATATGTTTATCTGATTCACACTTTTCTCTCAGCCTAAGCTAATGGGTGAGAGATTTGTTCAAACATAAGGGAGATCTAATTGTTATTCTTAAAAAAAAAAATCTTTTTAGCACTGCAGGAAGAGTCCAACAAGAAACTAACTATCGTTTGAAAAGTATGTGAGACTTTTGAGTTATTTCAAAATATGTATTGTTATCAATGTTTGAGTGGATAGAAATTAAGACCGGTTTAATTAGAACTGTTTGATGTATTTAACCATAATATTCATTACTGAGGGTTGAATGTATAAAACCTGTTATTACATCCTGCATTTACTTTTAGTAAACAATGTTACAACATCAAATGCATTATTGATCAAAAACAATTCACATCTTTTTAATTATTTTGACCGGACATAAAGTGATAAAAGAACAGGACAGACTATGACTATTGTGTATTATTTAATATGTTTTATATGATACTTTCAACAATTTTTAAGTTATATCCAGTATTTTCTTGGAATATATTAACAGTAGTAACTTACTACTAAGATCCATTTATGCTGACACTAGAAAGTCAGTGAAATGCTTCTACCATTTTTAGAGTCTTTGGTATCACCAGGTCGGGGAAAGAACAAGCAACCCTTCACACACGCTTTACTGCTACTGGTCATACTATTAAGCTAATGTAAAACATTTTTGAAAAAAGAGAGGTGCTGCTCAGTGAAAAGAGTGAATCATGGAAATTCTCAGTTATCTTTGACCCTATTTGAGTGCATGTTGAATAAATACCATGAGTAGATAAGACAAGGTGTGAGGCTGTCAGGCAGTTCACTTTTATGTTCAAACTCCTTTCCCACATACAACAAATCTGCAGCAGACGACCTTAAAGATGTCTACTAAAAGTAAAACATATAGAAAACAATGTAATTGTTAATTTATTGTAAGTATAATTACTGAAAAAGTTAAAAACATTGTGGCAAAAGGAGAAATTGCTCATCTTGAGCAATTTCTGCTTTTGTCATAAAGTTTTCAAAGGTCTTCTGCTGCAAAAGCATTAGAAAGCGTCTTTATGTGGTAAAAAGGTTAAGATCTCTCTTCACATACTCTTGAAAGTTAAATGTGTCTGGGTTTGAAAAATATAAATATATAATAAAGCCATGTCTTCAACCCATTCATTCCCTCATAGGCATAGTCTTTCTACAAAAAGGCAACAGTCATCCTTGAATACAACTAAGCGAATAACATATAGAATATGTCTATAATCGAAAATTAGTAATGATTGATTTAAAACCATTTCCCACATACAAAATATCGGCAGCAGAGAACTTTTGAAAAAAATGCGATAAAAAGGTGAAAAAGCTGAAAGTTGTCTGCTGCAAATGTGTCGAACTGTGTCTGCAGTTTAACCCTTTCCCTCATATAGACGCTTTCTAACGCCTCTGCAGCAGACAGCTTTTTGAAAACATAATGACAAAAGGAGAAAGAAATTGCATAAAACATGCAATTTCTCCTTTTGTCACAATGTTTTCCACTTTTTGTCATAGGTTATCCATTCAA
>JAUELF010275344.1:0-10661 GCA_031471495.1 Clinocardium nuttallii | reverse complement strand
CATTTTGTTGATTTGATACAAACCATACTAATCAGTTGCAGTTTAACATTCTTAACGTATTTTTTGGTATTTAAGTTGCCACGAATCACAACAACGCATAGATTTTGCAACCAGCCCAAACTATAAATCCCTGTTGCAATCGTTCAATTTGATTCACACAAGATTCCCGCACAAATCGATTTTCCATTTTCCACACGCAGATACGACCAGGTAAGAGTGGAAATGGAAGGAGGGATTGTATGAGAAACATACCAACATTGTGTAGCTTTTACTTTTCTTTAATAGGGTGAGTGCTTTAAACTACTTTCAACACTATTTGAGTTATATTACGGCTTTTCGTGAGTAAAGACCAGACCCCAAAAACTATAAAAGTTTAATCTGTACTCATAAATTGTGCTCACGTATTGATTGGTCAGAAGCAAATTCGTTCTCTAAATTGACCTATCAGAAGTCTTCCTTGGAGCATGGAGTTCATTTCTGAGCACCGAGACCGTTTTCAAAGTTTTATTATAGTTTCGGACCCTGAATGCCAATGTGTAAATGAACTGACCACTTTGATATGACGTGATGAAACGGAGTAACGTCCTCAGATGTCATCAATCCTTTATTTACTGGTTAACTTGTTTACTTGTTTACTTATAGACAAGTTGTTATTTTAAATGGGTAGGTAGATATGTTTTACTCTAACCATTTTCTTAATATGGTATTCGTGGTTGATTGATTGCAATTTAGCCGTATTTTTTACAATACGTCAGTAATAGTATGGCGGCCAGTTTAACTACTTTATCACACAAGCCTCCGCGCAACTGGCATTCCAAGAAACTGGATGCTTTTCCACATAGACTGTTAGTCCATTGGTGGAAGAAAACAAATGAATCACGTCGAATTGACTTTTGTCAATCATCGGAACGAATGTTTGCCGAGATAGGGTTCGAACTCACAAACCCTGGATTGACAGAGGAAATGCGCCATATTGTTTAATATCCAGTTTACATACGTGTGAGGAAATACAAAGAATATGCTCATTCTACAACGTTGTCAACAGTCGTCGGATGCAGAAACGTCAACTTCGTCTATAGGAGGAAAGAGGTGCAATTTCTCCTTTTGCAACAAACCACCTTATCAGTGGTGTAGTGATAGAGCGATTATCTCGGTTTGGAAGGTCGCGGGTTGGACTCCCGGTCCGGTTATACCAAATACTTTAAAAAGTGGTAGTAATTGCTACGCTCCTTGGCGCTCATGGTTAAGGGTAAGCTTTACGATTTACTAGCTAGATAAATGGACCAGTAGTACAGGTAACTTACACATATAACAGCGTGATATATCTGAAAAAGTGTTGAAATCCGCGTTAAACAACAAACAATCAATCCTTAAAGCCATTAAGTTATCAACTCCTAGTAATAGTTACTCCTCTATCTATAGAGAGCCTCCATAGCTTTGCCAAAATGTGTTCAAAGTCGTCTGCCTCAGATTTGTTGAATGTGGGATGAGGGTTTATGTTTCTGAAGCAGTGGGCTCAACCACACCTTACTCCCTTCCTGAGCCCCTCGCTTAGTCCGCCCCCGTATGTAACTTATGTCATCGGACGCCGTGCCCCCTGAACGAGGTGAACGGTCAAAGGTCGCCTCCAGTAATTACCTATAAATACGGGAAAGACCGCCAAATTCGTTCATTCATTAATCAGGGTTTAACTCATTCACACTCAATCAGCAAACGTTTACAATAAGTTGATTTATTGTCAATATTTTATTTCAATAATTTTCATTGCATACCATTTATCTTAAATAATATTTATTTGATTTAATAATTGGAATTTCTGGACGATGAAGACTTTCAACTCGATTTTGATTTTGAATAATATATCTGACCGGGAGGTCGGGTCTAATTTATGTGGAGAAGGATTGTGTCCTCAACTTGTCCTTAAAGAACCGCTACAGGAATACGGGTAACCTTAATAACAGTTTTATTTAAATAAGTTCAAATATGTTATGTTTTAATAATATATGTTGATTCTAATTATGCTACCTATGTTAAAGTATACAAGTTGCGCTACGTTGTTTTCCATGATTGAAACTGAATGCATTGATTTGCGATACGCGTAAAATATGTTTTGTATAAGAAACAAAAAATAGATAATCATTTTAAGACATAATCAAATAGGAAAGATATTCCTTAAATGAGCCCTTCCATGGGCATATCAGCCGTCTCGCGAGAAAACCAACATTATGGACTCTGCGTAAAGTGGCGACCCTGATCCGCCTAAGCATGCCGCGCAGGCTTACCCGGATAGACACTTTTCGCCTCTTGGGGATTTTCTGTTTCAGGAATCATTACTCTATACCTCTATTTCCCTGAGGCGGAATGTGTCTGCCCGGATCAGTCTGCGCGAACCAAGAATGTTGGAATTTTAGTCAATTTGGAAAAAAATAGAACTTTTTCAACAATGCTTTCGAAAGATGTAAAGAAAAATACAATTCATGAAAGGAAATGTACATGATAACATGCTTTCATGATTCTTTTCATGTTAAAGAATTTAAAAAGAAACAGGTTTTGAAAACGATCCAACAACATCTGCAGCCACAACTGTATTTCACAAGTGTGCGTCTTATCTTACACAAGAATTAAATTATAATATATTTACTAGAAATTCAACAATTCGTAAAATTAAATTCTATGACTTCTGAATTTTGTTTTGACAGGGGCCTTACTTTTGTTTTTCGTTATTTTCAGCTAAATTTTCTATCAATTCCAGCATTTATTTGCATATTTCTGTTGTCATCTGTGTAATATGTCTTTATATCAGATTACAATTTAATGTAAATTTAACACGCCTTTTCTAAGATAACAACATGTTTATCGCACAATACCTTGTATATAATCTGAATATATATTATATAAATATCCTTAACTGTGTCTGGTCATTTTGAGCTTCCGCGATAGCTAAGTTGGTAACGTAATGACTACCAATCAATAAGCGCCAGTTCGAACACAGGGCCTGCCATTTACAAACAAAGAAATAATGTGCATATATACATTTACACACTTTCGAATTACGGTAATAAAAAGGCACTATATAAAAGAAATACCCGAGAACTGTAGTTAGTTTCGTTTTTAAATTCTTTCTATGATTTTATATTACTATTTCAGGTACATATACGAGCATGTAGCTCTTATTGTCCGACTGGTCATTGTTCCCGCCCTTTTATGGTACATCAGTTGTATTTTGTGGAACATTTATATCACCTCTAAAGTTGATCCCAAATGTTCGTTTCCGTTACCACCTGGCAGCTTTGGACTTCCTCTTATCGGTGAAACGATAAATCTGTTAATGGTAAGCAAGCCTACATTTTTAACGGGAATTGTTTAATTGTGTTTATATTGGCGGCCAATATTGTGACCGCCAAATCTGAACATAACTGCATGTATATCAAAACATCGCAAAACAATGTCAACAATTTTTCAACATTAATGAAAATAGAGTTTTTAAATAGAGTTGAAACTATTGTTACGAAATGATAAATTGTTCACCAAGGGCAATTGCTCCTATTGTAAAATACGTCTGCTGCAGATATTCAGTCTGTAACTCGTTTGTAGAGAAGGTTTGTTGAGAATCAAATTTGATCGCCAATTCTCGATATTTCAAACCTTCTTAAACACCCATGTTTATCGTATCAGATACAATGACATGCACAGAACAAAACTACACAATGTCTTTTATTGGAGGTGTCGTTTTTGTAAATGTCCGTTTCAAAAAGGTCTACAAAACACATACGGACAGTGGTTGAACACTAGAAACATTGTAGTACTCAATCGTTTTAGTTACACGTTAATTTCAGACAAATTAAGCCAAAGGATAATTATTTCACTAATTACCGTTAATTGATTAATTACTTTTCAGAATTCAAAATATTTTGAAAGTCGAAGAAAGAGACTAGGCAGCATTTATAAAACGCATCTACTGGGCAATCCTACAATCAGAATCAGCGGGGATTCGGTGAAACAAATACTCAGGGGAGAGAACTCTATTGTCTCAACTCAATGGCCGACAAGCACGTGCCAGTTGCTGGGAGAAGGATGCGTATCCCACGCTACAGGCCAAACTCACGTTGACATCAAACGGTCGGTGATGAAAGCCTTCACATTTAAAGCCTTGTCTGATTACATACCGACTATTCAGACAACGACACTGGAGTACATCCGGAAGTGGTGCAATGACGGCCATATTCTTGGTTACCCAGAGTTCCGCTCGCTCAACTTCAGTATGTCGTGTCGTGTTGTGGCTGGTCTGCATCTCGACTATGAAGAATGTACGAGACTGATGGAAGTGTTTGAAACATTTATATCAAATATTTTCTGTGTTCCAGTGAACATCCCTGGTTCTGGCTTCAGAAAGGTACGTACTTTATTTACTGTTAACACGGGTTCCGGTGTTAACACTAAACGAGCAAAGCTCAGCGAAAAACCAAGGTAATAACAACACATACACAAATAAGACTTAGTCATACTTCTATGCTTAATATCCAAAACGATACTGCCTGACTTGTTCGCGAACAGTGCAGATCTCGGATGCGTGACTGATCTGGGTCTACAACCGTTAGACAAATGCATAAAGGTTGGCTTTCACAGAGCGCTTCTCAAATATACTTTATAGCCATGAACATGAAGAAGGGTTCTTAACACCGGTCGTGAATGGTTGGCCTTCGCAGAAAGCCTTTCATACATTACATACGAACAGCACTGAGAATGGTTGTTAAAGTGATTACTTTTCGCAGATTCATCTGGTTTTCCGTTAACCCTTTCTCACATACAGCCGGTAAATGACGTCTCTGTGGAAGACTACTTTTCAAAACAGTATCGCAAAAGGAGACATTGCTCATAATGAGACATGTTTCCTTTTGCCACAATATTTTCAAATTAATTCAAAAACTGTTATTATTCATAATATTTTAATGTCGTCTGTAACAGATTTGGTAAGTGGTTAAAGAACTTCTACACCGTCTCAAACGTTATCATTGCCAGTTGTTACCGTCTCAAACGTTATCATTGCCAATTGTTTTATGTCGAAGACGTTGAATCACCAATGCAACCTCTCTAAAATGAAGCGTATTGTTATTAAAAAAGGGTTGCTGGAAATGCGTTCGTCCGTATGGTGGAAAGAATTTAAAGCTTATCTAACAGTTATGTTTAATACAATTTGCCTTTGCAATACTATTGGTATAACTTTAAGTGCGAATACGTGTAATATATTTTCAAAATAGGTTGGCTACACTTCGAGATCATGAATATATTTAAACTCTTTCCCACATTCAGCAGACGACTTTGAAAACATAGTGAAAATCCATGAAAAATACTATGGCCAGAGGAGAAATTGCTCATAATAGGTAATTTCACCTTTGACCACAATATTTTCAAAAGTCGTCTGCTGCTATTGCGTCAAAATGCGTCTACATGTTGGAAGGGGTACTTTGGACTAAGAGCATGTTATATTCTCAACTAAAAAGCATTCCATTCGCATTCCCCTGCATTTAAAGGCAAAAGAAAAACACGCATTATCTACTGCATAGAAAGGGAGTGTTAGACTTCGTTAGCTCATTTAATGAGCGATGATAGCTCTTTAATCGTAGTTTCCGTTCAACGAGACTGCTAAAGAATGTATTTTGTAATTTTGTTTTTTCTCAACACGATAACAGATCAGATGTTTTCTTATTTTTGTTAAATAGGCAATGAATGCAAGAAAAATCCTGTTAGAAAAGATCGATGACGTCATACGGAGAAGGGAATCGGGCGACGTTAACGAACAAACAGATCTTCTTGGAATCATTATGAATTCGAAAGATTCAGAGAAAATTACCAATACCGAAATCAAGAACCTTTGTCTAGAATTACTTTTTGCTGGCCATGGAACAACGTCTAGCGCTGCGTGTTTTCTTGTATCAGAACTATCAAAGTATCAACACATTCGCCAAAATATCAAAGAGGAAATGACGTCATTCGGTTTAGGTAAAACCGGAAACGGAAGTGATATCGGTCTAACGTTGCTGAACAAAATGCAGTATCTGAACAATGTTGTGAAAGAGGCACTCAGAATGTGTCCACCAATTGGCGGGGGATTCCGAAAGGCCTTGAAAACATTCGTGATTGATGTAAGTACCATTAAAGTTTATTGAAAACATGGTAACCGTCATTATAAGCCAGACACTGCTTTTTAAAACAAAATATTTTCCATTACCGGTATGTGTACTTGAAGTTAAAAAATCCATAGACAAGCCATTAGTTTTATTTTAAAGAATTAGTTTTCGACTTTCTTATTGTATAAGTGAAAGTTCAAACTCGCGAATGAAATATATGGTATGATTGTTGCAGCAGCAGTTTCACATTATCATTCAAACAATCAGAATTTTCATTTTGTGAAAGTACAAATGCTACTGATGCATTGCGCAGTTTTTCGATTAATGTACCAGTTAGGATTGTATTTTTATGATTTAATGATACTTTTGATTTATTCTCGACACAGTATTTCGGTAGTATAGTCTGTTTATCTGTACTTGAATATTTACATATTTCGGCATCCAACAAACTTTGAAACCACTTGATTAACTATAGAAAATCACAATAAATGAAAGTAAAGTCAATTTGACAGAGGTGTGCCGATATAGTTTGACTTCGTTAACTTAAGTGTAATGTAAAATGATTATGTTTCAGGGTTACCAGGTACCAGCTGGGTGGTCGATTATATATGCTATCAGGGATACGCACGAGACATGCACATCGTTTACAAATCCTGACAGGTTCGATCCAGACCGCTGGAATTCGTCGGACCTGAAAACGGTAGAGAACAACTTCAATTATCTCCCTTTCGGCGGAGGCCGACGGGCATGCGCAGGAAAGGACCTTGCGAAACTCATGCTGAAAGTGTTCGTTATCGAATTATTGAGAGGCTGCACGTGGTCGCTTTGCAACGAGAATTCTCAGTTTAAAAGATTTCCAGTGCCCCACCCGATCGACGATCTACCTTTAAATATCGAACCTTTGTAGAAGAGTTATGACAACTCTTACCATTTAAGTTATGACGCTGCACCTGATGAAATAAAGAAGAAGAATTTATCATTTTATGAAATAAGCCAGGTGTAATAACATTCATAGTATTGTTATTTCTAACACGAAGCATACTGACTTAAATTTTATTTTTTTTGTCTGGCGAATGAAAGTGCAGAAATTGGTTTAATGGTAAGAGTTGTAAGTACCGTAATACATAATCTCATTAAAACCTGATATAAATTTCGCTCGCTCGTATAAAAATCTCAGATTGACATTTGCGTCAACCAATTAAAATCGTTAGGGAAAAAACAGGGAAGATAACCCATATACATGGGATGACATTTTATTCGGTATATCCAATATACGTACAGCGAAGTATTTCGTTCCGATTTTAATGAGATTGCGTAATTCGGATATACTCTTAAAAGCTTTGAATCCGGTTATTACCAATGAAATCTACAAAACTCAGGCATTGTATTATTTGTTTGTATGTTTATTGATTTTAGCCGTCCCGCGAGAAAACCAACATAATGGCATCTGCGTAATGTATCGACTAGATCAGCCTGCGCTGTCCGCGCAGATTGACCCGGGCCGACATATTCCGTCTCCGATGGATAGAGATATAGAGAAATTATTCCCGAAACAGAAAATCAACAGGAGGCGAAAAGTGTCTATCCGGGTAAGCCTGCAGGACATGCTTAGGCTGATCCGGGTTGACACTTTACGCAGAGTCCACAATGTTGGTTTTTTCTCGCGGGGACGGCTCATTTTGCTGTAGCTCGTTTTATGTTAAAATAAGACCAAACCATTTCAACAATTTGAGCCGCGTCATGCGATTTCGGGTCACGTTCCATCTCCGTGCAGTGAAGACTCAGGTGCGCCTGTGTATACAAACAGTCTCACCATAATCTTCATTGTCCGCTTCAATAGTATATACACTTGGTGACTAAAAGGCTTATTGTGACACCTTTTTTTAAAATTAACCCTTTAACGGATTTTTGAAAACATAGTGACAAAAGAAGTAATTGCTCAAAACGATAAAAAAAATCCATTTGTTTTCAATTTTAAGTCATAGGTTATCCATTAAATTATAGAGATTTTCTATTTGTTGACGAAATATGTTCAAAGTCGTCTGCTGCAAAATTGTCGTATGTTGAAAATGGTTAAAAGACGTCTTATTGGTTATCTGATTAGTTTTCGTATATCGCCGCTTATATAACTATAGTGTGTGTTAATATAGGCGTGTTTGTGATAACAAAATATTGTTTACAAATCTCAGGGAATTATTCCAATTGTCTTATTTAACATTCTTATTCGTTGCTTTATAATTGTGTTTATTTGCTTATTTATCTTTTGATAATGAAAGAAAAACATTGGCAGCATCAATTAAACATATATTGTACCTTTATGGTTTTGTATTTGATCGAATACTTTACATCAACAATGCAATAAAACTTTATAAATGATCACTCCCGATGCTCAGCTAAAAACCTTTATAACTCCAGATAATTTGTGTTCATCAACCTATACTGCTCTCTTAGAAAACAACTTGCAGGGTTCAGATGTTCTATCCACAAATTTAGACACACATTCATTATTGAGACTGGAAGATATATTAGAATCGTCAGAGAAAATTGAAATTATGATTATTGCCTTCATCATTCTTACATGTATTGTATTGGAGATGAATATATTTCTTTTGTTTCAACTGTTTGCAATATTCTGATGTACGAAAACTTATTTTGTATTCTTGGTTCGTGGGAGGTATGCTTATACATGTAGTAGGCTTGCATTCGTCGAATAATGTAACGATGAATCGACCGTTAGTCTTTATTTCAATAGTCTCAGATAAATCACCAACAGTAATGCACATACTTCTATCTGATCAACATGTTCAACTGTTGATATTTCCTTTATTTTCACAATATATTTGTGTCAACTCTGTATATAAGTATTTATAAATAGATTGTATGTCAACTCTGTATATAAGTATTTATAAATAGATAGTATGTCAACTCTGTATATAAGTATTTATAAATAGATTGTATGTCAACTCTGTATATAAGTATTTATAAATATATTGTATGTCAACTCTGTATATAAGTATTTATAAATAGATAGTTGTATTTATTACATAATAAGCCGGTGTAATTTATGTACAAATAATGTGTATTGTATACATGTATAGAGTAAGAGTAGCGTGCGCATACATGCTATCTTTTTCCAATGTATACTTTGCATCAGAAATGTCTTAAACATTTATGTTACTGTTTCGCGACCAGCGCAGATCAGGATTTAGCTGCGATACGCAAGCCGACTTGGATGTACACTGGTCGCAGATGTATATAAATATGCCTGTGATAAAACAAACTTATAAATCTCAGGAATTTATACAATTGTCTTATTTAAACTTTGAATTGATTGTATTATAGTTGTGTTGTTTTGCTTATTTATTTATTTGTGTTTGAAGTATTTGATGTAATAAATACACGAAATGAATTGTTAGAGTTACCTATTTATAGTGCATAGTGACTATATATATATAGATCCTGATATGACTGCGCCATGGTGCAGGATGATCTGAACGTTTCCTGGTCACAAAACTTCGTGGTACGCTCGTAAGAGCTAGACGGAGAGTAGGAGACCACGGGTCGATCCTTGGTCGTGTCGTACAAAACGGCTTGAGAGATATAATACATAGAAGTCGATTTAATCATTTTCGCCAAAGCTTGCGTGTATGGCAGTATGCATTTACATATAAATAACACGCATGGAAACAAGAGTGGAACCGTTGTTGTACAATTAAGTTACCTAATTGTATACAGATTTCATTGAAGGAATCTATCTTTGGGAGAAAGTGTGGCAGCTGTTCCGACTGCTTATACATACGATTAACAAGAATTGCTGCTATACTGTTTTCCTGATGTGATTTTAGCCCGTACTAATAAACACTGAAGTATAGATGAATTACGAAGCTGACTAGACATAACTGAATGTTGTATAAACCAACGATAAGTTGACTTACTGTTGAGGGCAGCGTGTTGCATGCACGCATGTTGTGGTATAAAGATGCGAGAAAGCTATGAAACACACTGTATGTGAACTGGTCGCAGCGATATAAATAAAATACCGTTGAAAATGGCACTAGACTAGCTACCATGCGGCATCAGGAAATGGGTAAAATCTCCTCGGATAATACTAATCTGATACTCTGCCGTAGTAGATGTACTTATGTATCTGTAACGGTTCTAACGGCCCTCTTGTTTCAAAATTGGATCTGCTGCAAGCGCGCGCAATTTCGCTTGGTACTGGGAATATTTTCATTTTAACTCGTCCTGGTGCTTTTAAAGCATACTGAAAACAATTTTAAAATATTTTTATATAGTTTAATTCACCCAGATATCGATACACGTCATATAATGATAGGAAATTAAAACAAGATGGCCAGGATGGCCCTAGATCGCTCACCTGAGTTATGCATTGAGAGTTCCAATGAAAATGCTGAAATAATGAATGCAGTATCTAGAGTAGCCTGGCACTCGGCTCTATGTTTATTTTATATGTTGAATGTTTTCTATTAATTCACTGACTAACATTATCTCATTCAATGGCTGCATTTCAAC